>JAYEAL010000396.1:0-49627 GCA_036419045.1 Scirpophaga incertulas | reverse complement strand
CGTTGGACAGCGCGCAGGCGCAGGCGCAGGCCGGGGGCGCGCCGCGGCCCCGCGCCGCCGCTCGCCGCCGAGTGCCGGTCAGTCGCCCGCTGCGCGTCACCGCGATGTGTCACGCCGTCGTCCTCGGTGTTCTGTTCTCGTTGCCCTCCTACCTCTACTCTGCCGTTCCATTCAGGTGAGCACTGTCACCGGCCGCCGTCGTACTTCAGATCGTCGCGTTCTCTCTCGGCTGTACTCGCGATCGAAGCGTGCTGTGTGATTTTATTTACTTTGAAGATATTGCTGTGTTTACGAAACGGAAACCGGTTCGTCGAATTACGATCATAAGATTTTTATCGACCGTTAGTCCACGGTGCGGTTCGAGTGGTTCGTCACCGTGTACTGTGTCGTGAGGGATGCTGTGATAGTTAGGACACACGCTCCTGCGAAACGATCGATATTTGTCGCGATTCGAATACGGGACTCGAGCTGGATTTACCGATACGTGTGATGAGTCACGGTCGCGCGCCACCGTAAGTGGCGGCTGGCCGGCGGGCGATGGGCGGCGGGCCCGCACACGCGGCGCAGCCGGCGCCCGCGCCCGCGCCATGGACCGCTGCCTCGAGGTACTCGTGCTGTGGCTCTCCGCGCTGCTCGAGGCTATCTTCCGAAAGTTAGTACCATCTCCAGCTCCTACCGCACGTCCCTATCTTTAAATCTTGACATGCTGTGTTTGCAACTTTGCAGGCACACCTATAGCTCTAGTGTATTGTAAAAACCTGTTTGCCTGACCACTTAATAACGTGTGATGTTGGGAAGTTAGGACAGATCGTGTATCTAAAATGATGAATAAACTTTTGATTTATTGAAGGCTTAAAAAGTTTTTGATGAGGTTCTGAATCAGGTGTTGTTGCTGGTGTCGTTGGTTCCACAGCGTTATATGAATTTGATTTAATCATTGTCCAACAGAATGCTATAGCTACAAAACATTTCATGTCATGGTAATTCGTTCCTAATTGAGAAGCAAACAGAACTATCTAGTTTATTAATTAAACCTGAGCCTACAGACTACTAGCACGCATAGGGCTAACTACGTGACACAGCTATAAGGATGATATCAATGTAAAATATGTTACTGATATTTTAATTATTACTAAACATGTTATCACAAAGTTTCTAAAGCCCAGTGTTTGATTTGATAGCACCAAAAAAATAAATGGAACTTTATCTTAATATTCTTTCATTGTGTCGTGATTTTTGTATTTTGCTCGACCTAAAAAATACCTACTTATGTTTAGAACAAAACGTAGGTAAGTCAACGCAAATAAATCAGGGGCATATATTTCACTTATAAACTGAAATTCGAAAAAGATCGCATCTATAATCCTTGAAAGGATTGTACATATAAAACTTCTTTCAGTCCTGACCTAATATGATACTTATTAGTAAAATAAAAAGGGCAATTTAGTTGTATAAAATTACTCGCTAATGCTGAAGATTTCCTGATTTTCTTTCCTTTTGTTCGGTGTAAACTTTATCTAAACTCTTAGTGCAGCCGTAAACGTTCCAGAATTTCGAATCATTTGTGCTATATATTTTTCGGAAGCTGAACTTAGAAATAATGTTTTTGTTTAGTTTTACATTTAGAACGCCATGAAGCATTTATGAATGTGCGCGGATAGTCTTTTGTATTTCGTTTCTCGTGTAAATTGTATCTTGCAATACCCCAAAGTCTAATTACTGTATGCATTCAATGACATGTGGCCAACTGGCCGCAAGAAATCTTGCAAGCGTTGCTCACTAGAATGTATTTTTATCTGGGACTTTTGTTATATAGCTGCGTATTATGAAATAACCGCCACATGTCAATTGCAGCGAGGCCACGGTGACAGATTGGAATAATTGCAACTGAGTTTTATTATGTTTATTGTCGATATCGCTATCAAAAGGACAAGCCTTCTTTATCCTCCTCTGTGAGACAAACTTTTCGTGTCACTGATGTAATTTCTTACTTTTATGTCCCAGTTCTTAAATGTGAATCTGTTTATATGTTACCAATTCAATGTTTAGCTTAGTCTCTTGATTTCATTTTATTGTCGTGTATCATGTGCTTGAGTCACTTCGTGTTTGTCTTCTCACTTTGCATCAACCCAATCACAACTTTATTCTAATCTAGTTCTATATAAAAACATATGGATACTGGTTTCTCCAGTTGTTAAATTATTCAACTAGACTTGGCGAATTTTGGCACATATTGTTTCTAACGTCGTAAAACTGCGCATTGCGAGAGCGCATTTCCTTGTGTAGAGAAACCTGCGTGTGATACATTCATGAATAATGCAAATGACAAATCTGTTCTTTGAGGAAACCTAATTTCTTTCAATTTATGAGACACTTTCAACATTTCAAATATCTTATGTATTATGGACGGTCGACATGCTGACAATGTCAATCAAGCTTTTGCTCAAAGTGACGTCAAAGTTTACTTCGTAAACGAAACCATATAACACTTCTTCTGTCGTCATATTTACACATAGCCATAGACACTTAGTCTGCGTGTTAATTTCTTCTATCTGCTGGTTTTGTTCAACATTTGGCCGGCCTTCAATAAAACAATGCTTGCGCCAGTATTTAGGGCAGTACTCCAACAACCCCATCATCCAATGTAGGTTATTGGCGGAGGGGCTTATGGGACAGGCTAAGTGAGACGCTTAATTTAATTGTGTCGTAAATTGTATGATTGATCTGGATGTAACTTATTTGATATATGTACTCGTTTCTGTCTAGTCAATCAAGTGTCGAAGGCTGAGTTATGCAACATACAATTTTGTGCTGTTAAGCCTGTTTCATATATATTATGTAACACACATTGTATGTTTGGTAAAGTGAATATAGAATTCCTATTTGGTCAGGCCTAGAGTTGTCAACTTTTATTAAATGATTTTAAAAGAATTGTACGACACAAATTAAATGTTGGATTTGCCTTGAAATAGAAAGTATAGTAAGTTATTTAAAATACAACTATTTGATTTAATTGTTAGTTATTTAAAAATTGTAAGTTCTGAATACAAACTGTTCATTAGTAAGATCTGACCATTTTTTTTACATTTATAGTTATTCTGTCATTGCAGTAATACTGATTATACCTAAGAGATCTGCAATTTTAACATCTTTCAGAGATTTAAAAGTTATATGAAATATATTTTAAATGTGGCTGGCCAAATGTAAGTAAAGTCATGCTCTTTGTGTAACATCAACAAATTTAGAATTACCTTTGTGAAAGCCTTTTTGTTTTTAATACCTCAGGGATGGCCTTCTTCAGGCATGTAGGGAGCCCCCGGGAACGCGAAGTGACTTCCGGGAACCTCCAGCCTCCGCTCCCCTGCCCAGGGGAGCCCTCCTTGGGGGAGGCTACCACCTCCCCCGATCTCCTCCACCGAGGACGCCCCCCGGCCACGGAAGGGGCGTGGTCCCTCCCGGGTCGCCGAATCCGCAGCGCATTTCTTCGCGCTCGCCGGCGACCCACGGCGCGCGCAGCTGTGCTACCGAGTTCGGCGCCGCTCCTCGAGCGGAATCGGCCATCTCCCGACCCCGCTCGGCGGCCTCCTTCTGGAGCATCACTGCTTCACAGAAGGAGGCTACAGCCCTCCAACCTCCTCGTACGGTTTTGTGAGGCGCTATTCTAAACCCGGCCGGCGATCGCAAGCACGAACACATGCCACCTCGAGGTCGGCAAGCCTGAGCAGCGGCCCGAAGTCGGCCCCAGTTGTCACGAGAGCAGAACGACACTCACGCGCGAGGAGGCTGGTGCGAAGGACCGCGTCGTATGCAAGGTCCATAGAGGACCCCAACCCCTGCGGACCCCTGCGGAACGCCGCACTTGACCTTCCTCGACGTTTCCGTCCGTCCCGTCCGTCCCGTCCCGTCCCGTCAACGGATTGCCGATCTTCCTGTCGCGCAGATAGTCCCTGACCACGGCCCGCAGGTAGGGAGGGAGCTCGTGGTACACGCGCCTCCCTAATGGCCTGCCAGGGGAGGGTGCTGAAGCGTTGACGATGTCTAGCGACACTGCACGCCATCCCCCCGATCGGACTGCGGATTCCGACAGGGAACAAACACGCTGGACGGCATCCAGCGTTGATCGTTCCCGCCGGAATCCAAATTGGCAGTCCGATAGGTCGGGACCCGCGCGCGACAGGTGGTTGCTGATACGGGCGGAGATAACTCTCTCGAAGAGTTTCCCCGCATCGTTCAGCAAGCAGATCGGACGGAACGAAGACAGTGAAATCCTAGTCAAGACTTTTGTTTGACAATCGCACAATTCAGTAGGTACGCACCAATACACGGAAGCAACAACAACAACCGTCGTCTGCATTCTTGCAGAGTTCTTAAAGTTTGCTTTGTGTTCCTTTTCAACTGTAAAATATTAGACCACTGATAGGAATGATTTAATATTTTTCAGGTCCGAGAATCCCCTTTTTTATAACTTTAATGTTAGTTGCAGTCTTAAAATCGATATATATGTTAATTTTTCGAATTTAACAGAACAATAATGTATATTATTATATGATAGATTATGTTTAACTTTAAATCCAGCATTCGCAACATTGTCATATTTTGTTCGGTTTAGATGTTGATGAAGCTGGATAAAAAAATACCTATTTGCGTGCACTTCCACAATCAATCAATACGCAAGAAGTCCGAACCAATAATAATACACACCCACACGGAAAAAAATAATTGTTTACACCAAGTAAGTTTACTTGGGCCAAATGGTTTTCGCTTTTTCCATATAAGGAAAATAGAAATTACTTACAATAAGAATTAAAATGTCTCGAAGTTTAATTTTTAGACTAAGCAACTAATGTCTTCGATCAATACTGACATAAACTGTTGAAAAGAGTAACTTCATTTCTTATATCAATGCTCACAAAGTATTGTTTCAAGAACTAGAACGTTTCCTAACAAGAATCAAATATTCTTGAAACTATTGATGAAAAAATGATGATGATGATCTCTTCGCCTGATAACTAAGCCATCTCAATGTAAAATAATTTCATTCTTGGTTTAAAATATTTAGCTCATGAAGAAAGAATTAAAAATATTGATGGAAGATATAAATTATTTTAATTAAAACAGTTTCGCTCTTGGGTTATAATATTTGCTTTTTAAAAAAGAATTTGACAATATTGAATAAAGAATTTATTTCTTTATTCAATATTATCAAATTCTTTTTTTTAAACCTAAATATTTTAACCCAAGAGCGAAATTATTTTAATCAAAAAGTTTCGCTCTTGGGTTATAATATTTGCTTTTTAAAAAAAGAATTTGACAATATTGAATAAAAAAATAAATTTCTTTATTCAATATTATCAAATTCTTTTTTTAAAACCCATATATTTTAACCCAAGAGCGAAATTATTTTAATGAAAAAAGTTTCGCTCTTGGATTAAAATATTGGCTTTTTAAAAAAGAATTTGACAATATTGAATAAAGAAATTATTTCTTTATTCAATATTGTCAATTTTTTTTTAAAAACCCAATATTTTAACCCAAGAGCGAAACTTTTTTCATTAAAATAATTTATATCTTCTATCAATATTTTTGATTCTTTCTTCATGAGCTGAATATTTTAAATCAAGAACGCATTTATTTTATATTGAGACGGCTTAGTTATTAGGCGAAGAGTTTACAGCATTAAAAACATGAAAATTATTTCTCTCGAAAAAAAGAAAGGCGATGGAAAAAAGAGAGAAACATTAAAATTTACAATATAAATATTGATTTATATTTATAATAGGTAGGTACATATTAATATTGCAAAATTTGATGTATCCTCTCTTTTTTCCATCGTCTTAGTATTTTTCGAGAGAAATAAATTTTCTTGATTTTAATGCTGTTTACTCTTTCGCCTAATAACTAAGCCATCTCAATATAAAATAATTACATTCTAGATTTAAAATATTCTGCTCATGAAGAAAGAATAAAAAATATTGATGGAAGATATAAATTATTTTAATAAAATAGTAGGACTAATACATTCAGGCACAATATATTGTGTATTCAGACACACAGGATTAAGTCCTCCTAAAAAAGAAAGCGAAAGGGTTAGAAATTTGTTCCTAAATCCAAACAATCGCAGATTAATTCTAAAAATTTGCATTATTTTTAGCTTAGAGTAAATTTAAAGCTTTTAGTATAAAAATAAAACATAGTATATTATTATATTATACCTGTTTATTGGTAAGTATACAAAAAAAAGAATTATTTTCAAGTGCGAGTATAACTTATCTAAAACAATTCACGAGTAAATAAATACAGAGTGCACTTCAATAACCAATAGCTAACGAATTTTCGCATAGCTAATCAACAAATTTAAAATTGAATTTAGTCATTACAAATTTTGAATTAGGGTCTTTGAGTCCACTCTGTAGTCACAGTTTTCATATGTATTTTTGAACAAAATCTAAACATCACTGGACTGATAGCCAAATCTTAAAAGTAAGTAGCATAATTATAAACATGCCCAATTTTGTGACATTAAATTTAGATAAAATAAAAATTCGATGGGACGCAGGCTGCATTTTCAGCTGCGACTGCAAACAAACAGCTTGAGCGGCTTTAGAGGTTATCTTTTAAAAGTGCCTATTCCACACAAGATCCGCTTTTGCAAGTTCACGGGTCACATGCTGTAATGAACAGCAACACAAAAAACTTTTTACCCACTTTTTTACCTAAAAAAAATTACAGAAAGAATATCGTCGGCTAAATGAGTTGAACTGCCAAATCCATTCTAACAAATTTTCAGGACACAAAAGAGAAATAAAACGTGCTGTCTCTATAAAACTATTTGATAATTATCTCCAAGCGCAATAAAATAGTAACTTCGTCTAGAAATAAGCACAATACTACTGGAAATTTCTAAATACCTAACTATTCATAGTTTCAGAGTAACCTATGATAAAATATTGTTACCTACTATGTACTCACCATGTGAGAAAATCAACACAGAAGGAAGTTTCAACTATTACCTACCTAAATTTAAAATCGCAAACACTTTGCACCGGCTTCGACGCAGACGCACGCACATGCATAAAATGGCGGAGTCCGTTTTTACTAGTAGGTACATGCGAGCTTCATGTGCGAGTTTAGATGTTAATGTTAAAATTATCAGATTATTGCACAGGATTTTGAATGTTTTTTTAAGTTAGATGTATTTAGCAAGTTTACGAAACGAAATATTATTATTTTCTCTCTCTAACGATACCCATATCAATAAAAATGGAGTTAGCGTTCAACTCTTTTAGCCGACGTTATGCTGTCCGGCAATCACAATTAGGTATTTTAGAGGGCACTTACTTTTAAAACTTCTTTGATGTCTTCACTCACACCCCAGCTATTAAGAATGTTCATTAACTTGCTTTGATTCTCCATCTCCATTGGATTCGACTGGACGTACGATACGAACTAATGGACTTCAAACAACAAACAAGCAAAGCACCCACAGCAAATCACAAGCAACCGTCGTTCAGTCAGTGTTGCCGCTAATCAAACGCGAAAAAGTACTAAAACGAGTTAGAAACTATGCAATTTAATAAAGAAAAAATCGCATACGATATTCTAAAATATGTGTTTTATTTGTATATTATGTATTATTAAGTAGAGATTATATAGACAACTAAATAATTGTATTTATTTTTATTTATATGTATTTAAATAATTAAATTTATGAACGTTCTAAAATGAGCATAACCAATTGAATATTAGGACTGAACATTGAGCTTGATTTGATCGTATTTTACATTTCACTATACATTGATTTACAGTTCGACAACCGAGACAATGAGTAGAGGCCTATTTGATAAAAGCTATCAGTTTCGTATATCGACTACATTTCGTCTCACGGATTGTAGAAAAATGAACCTTATGTAGTGACATAAGATATCGATAGGATCAGTCTTGTGTGCTCTCGATGCCCAAATTGCATTCGTCTAAATTTCAAAAATGCTTAATAGGTATTTATTAAATAACAAGTAGCACATTATTATTGTTCCACGTATTTAAGATTATTATCTAATCGCTTAGGTAAAGTTCATATGACTATATATTATATGTTCATAAGAATAAAATAAAACAGTGATTCCGTCTACAGGCTGTCAAGTACATGCATAATATAGAAGAGAAACGCTGATAATTTGAAAGGTTTTTAATGTGATGTTGTAAATACATGTTTTTGCGCTTACATTGCAAACGCTGATTGAACCCTACGAGATAGATCACGATAATTGTATATTTAGTATCAGTATAGTAGTGGGCCCGATTCTGGCATAATTCTCTAAACTTAAAACTAAATTTAAGATTTGTGTCTCTCTTTCATTCTCTACTGAACATGACAAGGACAGACTGCTGTCAAATTTAGTTTTAAGTTTAGAGAATCATGCCAGAATTGGGCCCAATATTTAGCATCAGTAATATCAGCTGGGGTGGGTAGCCAGTATGTACAGAAAAATTTAATTTAATTTGGAAACTGAGGATTCACTTATTCGGGTTCGAATATTACAGACTCACACTAACCGCTTTCAGATTTTTTGTGATTAGTATACAAAGTATGCAAGCTTGTATTTTATTAATATTATAGCGTCGGTGGTGCTAAGGTCTCGGCACTGGTCACCGGAAGATTCGAAGGGATCGGGGGCGATCCTGCCATGTACCAATGTGTTTTTCGAATTTCATATGTATTTTTTTCTGAAGCTCATACGGTGAAGGAAAACATTGTGATGCAACCTGCTTACACCTGCGAATAAATTCAAAGGTGTATAGTAAACCAATCCCCACTGGGCCAGTGTGGTTTACTAAGGCCTGATCACTGAAATCGACTTCGTTTTTTTTATGTATTAAAACAATGTCATGTATGTTACATCATTTATAATTCAAGATTGGTTTAGCTATAAGCAGATTTTAATGATCACCCATTAAGAAATTATGAAGAAAACTATTCTGGCAGGGTCAAGCAATATATATAGATTATGGTTTGCCTTGCCATCTTCGGCATTATTTAATTTTATTTAAGTGTAATGTTTTTCTTCTGTGCGAATCAATTACCCAAAGTATTTCTTTCAATATCAGTTTTAGAATTACGCTATCTATTACAGTTAATGTCTATACGTAAAACATAAACATTTACCTAGGTGAAAGAAACAACAAAATATTGTAAGGATTTGCAACTTGATTCTAAGTACCTATTGCGATATCCTTAAAGTATTGGTATTTACTACTAAATAATTATAATAATTAGTGTTGGCAACACTTATAAAGACCAAAAACTTTAAGTATTTATTATAAGTTCGATCAAGATTGCTAAATCTTGTTAGAAAAATCATGAGTCATTTCTTATTTGGCACAAGAATGTTTTTGATTAATATTGTTGTCCCAAAACAGTCTCTGTTTCAAAATCAAGAATTAGCGATGGATTTCATGCTTGTCTCAAGATATATATATTTTGTTATTTTTGTTTTTTGTTATAACGTTAATTCTCCAACATTGGAAAGGCAAAGGGAATTAATGCGTATACAGGCGATATCTGTTGATGTTTGTTTCTTTTTACAAGCTTTTATTTAGCTTCACCTGTCCCGTTGTCTGTCTGTCTGTCTGTCTGTCGGTCTGTCTGTCTGTCTGTCTGTCTGTCTGTCTGTCTGTCTGTAATCAAATCTTGCAAGTTAAATTTGATCCACTTCCCGATCTCCGATTGAGCTGAAATTTTGCATGCACGTGTAAGTCGGATGACAATGCATGGTTATGTGTGTGACGTCATTCTAAATCCAACATGGCGGCATTACCAAGATGGCGGATCAATTATTTTTTATGCAGCCCTACAATATGGGTATCAAATAAAAGGGCTTGCAAAGAACACCTCGAAAAATAATGTGACGTCACTCTTAATCCAATATGGCGGACTTTCCCAAGATGGCGGACCAATTATTTTTAATGCACCCCTATAATATGGGTATAAAATGAAAGGGCTTGCTAAGCTTAGTTTTTTAGTCGGAAAATAAATTAAAAGAAAAAAAAACTTTTTTAAAAACAAGCTCTTATTTGTGCAGAGGGAAAGTCAAGTCAATTTTTTTTTTACTTTTTTTATTTAAATATTGAATTATTGATGACACGAATTTTAATACATTAAGGCCCGTATTAATAAAAAAAATAACCCCGGATTAGATACTCTATGTTGTTGTCTCGTTTCATCTTTCCATTAAAATTATATGTTAGAAAGAGAAAAAAGCGTGGATTAACTCAGACTTAACTTTATTAATACGGGCCTTATGATTCCAACATAAATTCATCGTACACACAAACGAACGAAAAATACGATAACCTTTACCTTCCGATCAATAAATATAGTTTAGCGTTTATCATGTAAGTTGACGGATGTCTTAGATTTACAAGCCGCGCTGAGATTGGGGTCCAAAGTCTAAATATAATAAAAGAAGAAACTGACTGAATGACTGTCATATCAACGCACAGCCCAAACCGCTAGGCCTAGAGACTCCAAATTTGGCAAATAGGTTCCTTATTAGGTCTAGGGGTGCACTAAGAAAGGATTTTTCAAAACTCACCCCTTAAAGGGATGAAAAGTGTCTCCAATGTTTGTGTGACGAAACTAGATTAGTTAGACGATTTTATTCAAAACTTCTCAGAAGTATCTCTGGTGGTAAATTGTAAGGACGTGTTAATTTTTTTTTTGGAAATTCAACCCTTAAGGGGCTGAAACGGGGATTTGTATGTAAGTTCTTCGTTACTGAAGAAGGAAGCTCAATAACTACCACACGGATTTTGATACGGTTTTCGCTATTAAATAAAGTGATTCTTGAGAAAGGTTTTAGGCTACTTTTTATACCGGAAAAATCAATAGATTCCGCGGGATGCGTGATAAAAACTTCGCTCAAAAAAATACTACTGTAAGAATTTTCATGCGCTTTTCAACAATAGAAAGAGTGATTCTCGAGCAAGGTCTTAGGCAATTCTTTATCTCGGAAAAACGGAGACTCTCACCGGGATGCGCGATAAAGACTTCGCGCGATAGACCAACTTCCCCGCGGACGTGGCCGCGGGCAAAAGCTATATCCCTTATCCCTCTATAGATCCAATCCCGCAATCTATACACGCGGACGAAGTCACGGGCTGATGCTAGTATATCTACGAATTCGTAAGGGAGCATCCATCATATCTAGGGTATCCTGATATATTATCATGGTCAATGCGACGAAGCAGTCTACGCTTTATGCAGTCGTTAGCCCAACATCCTGGGGTGGGCACTGGACCTTCTGGCACTGGTCCAGTAGGGAATAGGGGCCCACCTTAGGGACGGGCCACACAGAAAAGACGTAAGACGAGGACGCGTCGGTGCAGTAACATAATAATGAACCATATACCTAGTACGCAGTATAGCATCGGTTTTGTTGTTGTGTCCGCGCCTCCACGCGACATCGCCTATAGGGACGCGGGCGCAATTCTCCTTAACATCAAAACCGACGCTATTGTGCGTACTATATGGTCCATTATTGTGTTGCTGCACCGACGCGTCCACGTCTTACGTCTTTTCAGTGTGGCCCGTCCCTAAGGCCTAATCGCCCTAATATATGTATCTAATACTTATCGCAATGTGGACCCTACTACACACCCAAAAGGGCCAGGGGAGCACCGGGGGGTTTTAGGTGGTAGGCCCAGCACTTCTTGCAGGGAGAGCCCCACACACGCCCACCGTCTAGCCAGCGGTAGGGTACGCTGCGATCTCACGCATTTCCCCTCGTAAAAAAAATATCTTAGGGCAGGCTCGTACACCGTCGTCTCATCACACGTCGGTGGGGACGTAGGTACTATATATATATATATATATATATATATATATATATATATATATATATATTATATATATATATAATATATGAACTGTGATGATGATCTATATAAATTCTTCATAGAATAATTATTTCATTCTTATTCGAAGCCATATTCTATTTCGTTTCGGATAATATTGTTTCGATTAAAATAAAAAATTCTTTATTTAATATTCAACTTATAATTAGTTCAAAGTATTTCTATTTTCCGTTAAATAATATATTATTTATTTCAAAATATCTGAATTTTTCGTTAAATATTTAAACGAATTGTTGACTGAAATAAGCTAATTCTTTGTTAGAAGAATTATATCTTGACTTAAGTGCTCGCAGCTAAGAAAGTATCAAACTAAATTGAAGAGACAGCTCTATTTTGAATCAAGATGTGGAATTTAAATGAAATAATATTTTTTATTGATTTGAATATTCTATCTTGGTTACCAAGAATATGGAATTCTTCTAACGACAATGAAGTGTATATCGCTTTAAGTAAGCTATTTTGGAACAAGATAAATATCTTTAAATTCAAAAAATAATGTTCGAGAGTTATTTGCTTCTTGGTTGGTAACATTATTTCTTTCAGTGCATATACAACCAGGCGGCCTATTAATACGACTGCACATAAACCACACAACAACATAAAGCAACCACATCCACAATCCATATGCAAGAGAAACGAAATGAACTAAATGAAAATTGTAATGAACTGTTATGTTGGTAACATAAACAGGATCACTGTTATCATGTTCGTCAACTATTACGTGATCCATTTGCAGATGGAGAAAAGTTTTACAAACAAAAAACAGAGTCATAATACAGTTGAAAATGATTAAATCATTTTCTTTTTCTTGTAACAATAAAAAGTAACCTCAATTTGTGACACTGACATTGGTATCTACGTTCGTAAAAGTCTGAGCGGGGAGTTGGGAATATCTGAACATTAACACAAAATTTTGGTAACGTTAAGAATATACTAACCATAATGTAAAAAAGAGTTTTTTATCGTTTTCTGTATCTGATACAGATTGTAAAGTGCTACATGATTTAGAGTATAACACTCTATTTTCTAGTATGGATGGCGCCCTACATAGGACCGAAAGCTTTGAGGATTTCTTACGAAATTAAATAACTTTTGGTATTTTTTTAATGAAGTTAGTCTTTAAAATGCAATAAAAATTGGCATCACCATTTCAGTCAGAGACGACTACTGCTTGACATAGGTCTCACAAAGGTTCTCCACCGCTCGCATCTTTCTACGGTCTTCACCAAATCATCATCAAACAATCATCCTGAAATATATCTGCCACTCGTAAACCTTTCCGCCTCAATTCCGTCCCTGCGAGCAATGTGCTCTGCCATTGTCAGTGAAGGTTCGCAAGACCCTGGTTTTTCTGCGCATTTTGTAATTTCTAATTCAATCACGCAGAAACTGGCCTCTTTATTGGTGTTCGGTGATTTTGAGCCACCTTATAACGCACGTTTGTCCAGACTATGGTGCCTTATGATATCACCGGCAACACAAACTAAGACTAGCAAAAATAACTATAACAATAAGTAAACGTTACCGATTTTTTTAAAGATACGAACTAAAGATACCATCGACATCGATAAAAAGCGGTTTTATAACTTCTAAGAAATCAGCCATCATTTAGATAGTGATTATTTTGTTTGATTGGAACCGCTTTTTACGCCTTTTAACTTATTACGTTAACAATGAATTATCTGCGATTAACATCTTACAACATCGGAATAAATCGGTTATTATGTCTTTTCATAATGTTATTTGATAATTATTACTTATTTAGGGTTGAGGTACCTAAAAATAAACTGCTTAAATCCTATAAGATAATTATAGTTTCGGATTTTGGTATAAAGAAGGATGTTTTCGTTGTATTGCAGGAAGGCGAGACGTAAAGAGCGCGAAGGAGAACCGACTGGCGACCCTAAGTTGTATCTGCAGGAGGCGCTGCTGGAGCGCAAGCTGCCCGACGTGGACCTCCGGCAGCTCGTGGAGCTGCCGCACGGGCTCGACTATAACGAGTGGCTCGCCTCGCACAGTCAGTACCTCGCAGTCAGTACCTCCCTAGCATCCACTGGCCTCGCACAGTCAGTACCAATCTAGTCAATACTAGTTTCGCACATTCACCACCTCCCTAGCCTCCACTGGCCTCGCCTAATCGGTACTTATCACCTTAGTAGACACTCAGCCAACACCAATACCACCACTGGCCACATACTCAATAATTTTACCACCCTACATCTTTTGTTTATTTACAAAAAAGCCACTGGCAATAATAATTGATGCTTGTCGTCAACATAATAACATTCACGGCACGAGATACTATTATAACATAACAGTTTTAAGTATTCTTGGCTATTTTTGTATAGCCCTCTTCATTTGCCTTTGTATTTTTGAGCCTCCATATAAACGCCCAGTTCCCAATATCATCACAGATAACACGCACAAATGTAAAACCTGTCTTGAGGCACTGCGGTAGATCCTTCGAGAATATGCCGCTTTACTTCCCGAACGCTATCTTGCCGAGTTGGATGTATTGATCTCTTTCTGAAAGTTTGACTATTAGGTAAACTCTCGATGAGACCTTCGAATGTCCAGCCATTAACAATCACATGAAAATTCGACATAATTTACGTCTTATCTTTATTAATGTTAAAACTCACTTATTCGGCAGCTCTCCTGACGTCTTTGAGCATTTTGCCCAAGTCGCAGCTATGACGATATCCTCCACAAAGAGAAGCTGCGTAAAGTTGGCGCCAATATCAATGCCTTGTCCTCTCGGTCCTAAAACTTAAACACGTGTATTCTTCCGTGAAAGATAATACAGCACAATACAGTGCTTGAGTGAGAGTGGCTACTGTTAGATTTGTTTTACCAACGCAATAACTACCTCCTTGGCGACATATCTGTCATCATGTTTGATGGAACGGTTTATAGATATCTATAAAACTATAGCCGCGGAGAGATTATGCCCTGAGACAATGTTTAACGCGCGTTCCGATATTTTTATCACCAATCAAGGTCTCGTCTGCGACGGAAATTGCTCGACTTTAGTGATCGTTACGCATGGCGGCCCTGCGATCTCTCGCTGTTTATGTGTTATTGACTTTTTCACAAGGAAATTGTTTGCGGAGAGCACAATTTATTTCCTGTGTTGGTAAGCTTGGATGTTTGTCCCATGGAACTTGGAATCCGAAAAAAAATGGGCATGCTTTATAACGAAAGCCGTACTCCAAAGAGGTATTTGAAGTTGGTATTACGGTAAAATTTTTCGTAAATAATCCATTGCTACTACACTAACTGGAACTTGCAAATATAGATGAATGTAAAATTATTAGTTAACTGTCAATTATTTCGGGGTTATCGGTGACAACAAACTGTTGGACGAAACTTCACACCAACTTTATGTCGTATAGTTTATTTGTATCGTTATTCCTCTAAGACTGGTATACAAGCTATATTGTTTCTAGTTTAGTTGAATGGCTAACACTAATTGAATTTAATGTAATTAAAGTGTGTATGGGCATTGCACAACCGACCTCATACGATAAGAGATCGGAATCACTTGTTCTACCCTCCTACCAAAGTCAGTACCAAGGAAACACTTCATCACTTTGTTGCTAGTTAATTCGGGCTTTGTTGTCCATTGTTTCTGTGAAGCCTGATGATCTTTGATCACGACCTTTTTCGTACATTCTTGTCGTATGTGATCCATTTTTATTACCAATCCCTTCATAAACGGCTGGCTCATTCGTTAATAAGTACAATACTTAAGTAAGTAGTTTTCTTTCAGTGAGCTTTTGTGACACCCAAATATCAAGTGTTTTCGTGCACTCAACTTTTCTCGAATGGGTTAAAATTATTTTGTCGTCAATTACGAGTATCAGTTCTTCAGCTAACTTGTGCTTCTGCAACAGACACCGCATTAAATTCTTAAACATCACACAGTTTAACCACGGCTTGTGTTGTATTTTTTTATAATAAAACATTTTTCAATGTATGGATTTTTTTCATTAACTTCGCTCATTTTGACAGAAAGAAACAAATGAAAAATAACGAAGATACAACATTTTATCAATTCATTAAATGTAACTTTTTTTTAAATCATAAAAACAACCTAGGTACACATAGAATAGCCAAAATGTTATTACAAGTTCATATATATTGATATGCTAAAATGCGTTTCTCCACCTATCGTATACATTTGAATGGTACGCGAGTTATGTTAATTAACTCGATAGACCTTTATTAGCGATACAAGTCTTATTTAACCTTTTTAAAAGACTCGGACATGTATCTATATAAATAAAAATGAATTGTTGTTCGTTAGTCTGCTTAAAACTCGAGAACGGCTGGGCCGATTGAGCTGATTTTGGTTTAAAAATGTTTGTCGTAGTCCAGGGTAGGTCTAAACGGTGAGCAAATAAGAAAAATTGCGAGTAAGATAGAGTAAGACGACAATTTCATTTTCCCATATAAAAGTTGATCACTTACTTTCTGTCAAACATTTGACGGTATTTGTACTCTCAGTTCCACTCGAATTGAAGAACGCATTAAAACAAGACTTTCGAATCGACGACATAATATCAACTTTGCTTATAACAATCGTGTATTTAAATTTTCAAAATATAAAAATAATTAATGTGTTGACATATTTGATGGATGCCAACCTTACAGTGTTACTAACTCTCAAAAATGTTTTTATTATAATTGGTTTTGTCATCTCATGTAAAAAGAACCCGTGTATCCGAATGTTCCATTCTTTTGTCCATATAGACCAGGTTATAAGCCTTTAAAATAATAAAAAGCGAAAAAAAAATACAGTATTATACGAACTTTGATGTTATGTGAAAAAAGTGTAAATGCAAAAGTTTTAGATGTTTTTTATTACCACTTTGCCATTTGATTTTTTTCAATAGGACTTTTAGTTTTTTCCGGAAATCGAGAAAAACCGTTTTTTTGCCCTTACACCCCCCCCCAACCCTTCCCGACCTCAACAAATTTCAATAAAATTAAAAAAGTATTGTGTCGTGTGTTTGTGACTTACTAAATATGCCTCCAATAATTAGGCGGTACAAAGTTCACCGGGTCAGCTAGTTTGTAATAAAGATTTATGTAAAACGCTCCACGCGGAATGAATCCCCGCTTGTCCGGGTTGTGAGGCAAAGCTTGTGAGAGTGACGGTGTCCGCAGCGCTGGCGCTGTTCGAGCACGTGAACCTGCTGTACGGCACGGTGTCGGAGTTCTGCACGGCGGCCGGCTGCCCCGACATGGCGGGCCCGGGCGGCCGCGCCTACGCGTGGCTCGACGAGCGCGGCAAGAAGGTGCGCCTCGCCGCGCCGCAGTACGTCGACTACGTCATGACCTACACGCAGAAGACCATCAACGACGAGACCATATTCCCCACTAAGTATGGTGAGTTGCTCTTCTACCCGTACTAGGATTTTAACAAGCCAGATAATTGTTTCATAAGGGGGCGTTCAAGTATTACAGAGTACAGTTAGATACTTCGCTCATAGCGCACGCGCCCGCATAATCAGTGTCGTTCGTACGTTCTCCGCAATCGTCTCTTTCTCGCAAGACGTGGTTCTCAAACTTTTGTTGGTACATTCCTACGGTGATGGAGTCTTTCACATGCAAGCGCTGCAATACCGAAGCAAGAGATGGTGCCCAATGTTCGGTTTGCCATGGACGTTTTGATTTTCCGTGTTCGGGAATAACTGAATCAGGCTATCGGAAACTTGGAGACAGGAAGTCGACTTGGAAATGTCCCTCATGCAAAGGTACAGCTAGTCCATCGGTTGTGCACGGAAAACCTGGTTCGGCTAAATCTCCCGTCCTGACCGACATTGACAATATAGCTTTGGATATAAAACGTTTGGCTACCCAAATGTCTGCGTTACCTGCGCTAATGTCTAGTATTAAGGCAATTCAAACTGATATTGCGGACTTAAGGAGTGTGAAGACAGATATGGCTGACCTCAAGCTGTTGAAACCGGAGCTGGAGGCTGTTAAAGTCTCTGTCCAATACGTACAGGACACTGCTGATGGCTTAAATGGAAGAATATCTGAAATAGCTCAAGAAGTACAGGGCCTTCTGATGATAAATGATCAATTCCAGATTCTTCAACAGCGATTCCAGCAACTGGAGAGCAGCTTACACGATTTCGATCAAAGATCTCGTATGAACAATATTGAAATTAAAGGAGTCCCCGTTTCAAGTACAGAAAAGCTTTTCGAAATTGTGGCTAAAATTGGAAGACACATCGGCTGCCCAATCCCAAAGGAACAGATAAACTACATTGCCCGAATACCTATACGCAATGACAAACATAGCAAAAACATTCTACTGTCAGTTCAGAACAGATACATTAAAGAAGATTTTGTTGCAGCATCAAAAAAGTACAGTATTACCCCAACGGATCTGGGTATTCAAGGCGACACAAGAATCTTTATAAACGATCACCTGACTCGGCAGAACAAAATGTTACTTACAAAAGCGAAGTCACTGGCCAGGGAACGAGGATTTGCATATGTGTGGGTGAAGGGGTGCAAGATATTCGTGAGAAAAAGTCCCACTTCACACGCTTTGAATATAATATCGGAAGCAGATTTAAGGAAGATTGCCTAAAAAATGGATTCATCATCATATTACTCATTTTATTAATATCTCTTATTGTACCTAATTTAGAAGGTTTGAGAGACACTGGCTCGCTCTCGGTACATTATGTCTTCTGCCATGCAGCGTACCCGCGCGTAAACAAATTGTTGCCGGAACTAATATTACCCTCTTTAGTTAACTTTGGATTAGCCATTTGCTGTGTTTATAAGAAACGTTGTCATATTATTTGGTTAAGTACCATGCCTTTGTTTTGTGACTCATTGATTGTTGTTATCTTTAACTATGTTGAATCTTACGATTTACCTATTCAGGTGTTATTTCTTTGCGTTATAAATGATTAATATTTATTATCAAAATGTGCGCGGTTTACGGACAAAAGTTACGGATTTTTATAGAAGCGTTTGCTTGCATAATTACGAGATTGTTTGTTTAACGGAAACTTGGCTGCTAGATACTATAAAAAACAGTGAATTATTTGATGATCGATACGTTGTGTTCAGGCGAGACAGGGATTATAAAAAAACAGGCGAATCGAAGGGGGGTGGTGTATTGATAGCTGTGTGCAAAGACTTAGTTGCTGAGATACGTAATGACTGGTTTTCCAATGCTGAGGATTTATGGGTAACGTTAACGCTTCGTTGCCGGAAACCAAGGTCAGTGTATAAACTTCATTTATGTTGTGTTTACATTATCGGCGAAAATGCAGGTAATTCTATTTCTGAACAGTTAACGGCTTTCTCGGATAATATGTCATACGTTGTGCAACATAATCCTTGCGATAAAATTCTTATAATGGGTGATTTTAACATGACAAATATATCGTGGAAGATGTGTGACAATCACTCCTATTATATAGCAGAGAACATTCAAGGTTCGTTTCAGAAAGATTTCTTTGATGATCTCTCGTTAAGTAATTTGTCACAATATAATAACACCTCCAACAGTAATAACAGGATACTAGATTTAATTTTTTCAAATAATGATGTGTTAGTAACATCTTGTAATAGTCCCCTATCAAAAGTAGACACCCATCACCCTGCGCTCTGTGTATCTGCCGAATTTGTAGAATTGCATAAATTAAAGCCACTTCCGTACACCAAGTACTTTTATCATGACGGTGATTATAATTCAATATCAACTGAACTTGATACAATTAATTGGGAGCATGAATTCAAATGCAGGTCGTTAGAAGAGTCCGTATCATTCTTTTATAATAATTTATTTCACCTTAGAACTAATCACATCCCTTTTAAAATCATAAAACCCTCTCAAAAATACCCTCCATGGTTCAAAAATACACTCATAAAAATGATTAGGGAAAAATACAAATATCACCAAAAATATAAAACTTATGGTAATTCCTATGATCTACAATCTTTTATTACTATAAGAGATCGTGCCAAAACACTAGAAAATGTTCTTTTCGAAAAATATATATCTGATATTGAAAAAAATATTGCTAAAAATCCTAAAGCTTTCTGGAATTATATCAAAATGAAAAATCAAAATAATTCATATCCTGCCGTTCTTCGTTTGGGGGCACGCTCTTCGAAATCTGGGGAGGAGATCTGTAATCTATTTAGCGAGTATTTTCATTCTACATTCCTTGACTGTACAAGTAGCGACGACTCATCAGTTGGTTATGCGAGTAACGAGATGGTGGCAGATATAGCAGATATTGAGTTCGATTGCACCGAGATATGCAAGTTGTTAGAATCCTTAGATTTAAACAAAAGTGCTGGTCCGGATAGTATCACACCACTTTTTATAGTAAAGTGTGCCAAAAAGTTATCTGTACCCCTAACATTACTCTTCAGGCGTTCTATGGCCGAGGGTATGGTACCGAAGATTTGGAAATCTGCCTATATCACACCTGTGCATAAAAAGGGACCCAAAGATCTAGTGGAAAACTACAGACCAATTTCGAAGTTATGTATTTTTTCTAAAATTTTGGAAAAAATTATTCATAAACAAGTTTACGAAGCTTTAAAACAGACATTAAGTTTACAGCAACATGGTTACTTTAAGGGTAGATCTACTACGTCAAATTTAATTGTATGCAGTGACTACTTATCTCACCATATGTCAACACCCTCCCAAGTAGACGTTATATACACTGACTATAGTAAATGTTTTGACCGTATTGACCACTCGACACTTTTACGCCATTTATGTAATTCAGGGATTAGAGGTAACTTGTACCGGTGGTTCACATCTTATGTCCGGAATAGATGTCAAACGGTAGTACTAAATGGGTACACTTCGTCTACACTTTATATCCCGTCAGGTGTACCCCAAGGTTCTTTGTTGGGTCCGTTACTTTTTAACATATTTGTGAACAATATTTCTAAATGTTTTAAATACTCAAAAATTATATTATACGCTGATGACATGAAAATTCTTTGTCCAATAAATTCTTGGGAAGATGCGCAAAACCTTCAGTCCGATTTAATTTGCTTTGATAATTATTGTTTAGCTAACAGACTCGATTTAAATGTATCTAAATGTTATATTTGTTCTTTTACACGTAAACCGCAGCCCATAACTTTCACTTATAAGATAAAAAATACAATTATCTCAAGAGTCAAATCTATTCGTGATTTGGGTGTTATTTTTGATAGCAAGTTGATTTTTGAAGAACATATTGATAGCATGGTAAACAAGGCTTCGCGTACACTTGGCTTCGTTATTCGCTTGTCTGCTGATCTCAAACTTATGAAAACTATAAAAATTCTTTATTGTGCCTTTGTAAGAAGCCATCTGGAATATGCTTCACAAATTTGGAATCCTATGTATGATATTTACATAAAACGCATAGAGCGTATTCAGGAGCGCTTTCTGAGATATTTACAGTTTAAATTTAATATTTACTTTTCCAATTATTCTAAACGTTGCCTAAAATTTCACATTCTCCCTCTGGAAGTGCGGAGGCGAATAGCAGACATAGCATTCTTATTAAAGATAGCAAATGGTTCCGTCGACTCTCCGGAATTACTCGAAAAAATAGGTCTCAGAGTGACACATGATCCATTTAGAAGGCCATGTTCACTTCATGTTCCCGCAGTATACACTAATTATAGGCGGAATGCATTCCTGCTGAGGGCGAGTCACAATTTCAATGTGGAGGCTGCATTGCACGGCATAGATTTGTTTACAACTTCGATTAAACAGTTAAAGCGAACATTAAGTAATGCGTTTTTTAACAAGTAGTGTGTTATATAAGTACTTGTATATATTAGTCATAGTTATGTGTACATATACAACTATGTTTGGCAAGATCTACACCTAAGCTAACACTTCATTATTGTTTTGCATAACAGTGGAAGTTTATAATTGGCCTTATTTGTATATTGATGTAATTTTACTTCTGTCTAGCTGTTAACTTCCCGAAAATTAATAAAATAAAATAAAATAAAATAAAAATAACGTTAATTTGGGGGGGGTCTCGGTTGCGGATTGCTATGTTACGATGCGTTATAGGAGCGGGACTTTCTTACAAAACACCGTATGTAACATTGTTTCTTTTTTTATAACATATTGGCAACCCTTTTCGTTTACGTTTTACGGGGAATCCCTCGATTGTATTAGTATGGTGGTCATTTTTTAATTTTTTCACGCAAATTTGTTTAACGTTACGGTGCGTTACAAGGGGGGGGGGGTCAAAACATCTTCAACAATTGCGTTACGTAATACTTGAACGCTCCCTAAGTTTGAAGTTCGTGTTTAAATGTATGTACACTGAAAGCGAACAGTGCTAGATCGGCTCGTTTCCAGTGACAAGAATAAAGTCTAGTTCAGTAACGGCTGGTGCGGTAATAGTATAATAGAGTAGAATATAGATATAAATGGGGCTATAACTGTGGGGGACGGGACCATCTGTTCCCACGAAACGGAGAAAAGACACCTCTCCCAACTGAGAATTGATATGTTATGGTTGACTGTCTGATTAACAGAAATTTGGTAACGTAAAGGTCACTCATTATATGTACATCTCAGCTATATACAAAATATCGAAATAATTAAATGGTGTGCGTCCGTCAGAAGTGAATACTCTGTAGAACAAATATTAGCGCTAGAAAGCTACTTTTGTTTTGAAACATGTCAAACATTTGCAAAATCTATTCAGATCAATATAGATAAAAACAGATCCTAATAAACAGTTTGGATATATCTGTCAAAAGCAGCATCTTAACATGTTATTGTTGAGATGCAGCACAAATCCGAGCCACCGCGTGTATCTGATCGGATCCCGGTCCCGCTCCGCAGCGAACCAGTTCCCGGCGATGTTCGAGGGCGTGGTGCGGCGCGTGCTGCGGCTGCTGTTCCACGTGGTGGCGCACATGTACGCCGCGCACTTCCGCCACGCCGCGCTGCTCGGCCTGCACGCGCACCTGCACCTCACCTTCGCGCACCTCACCACGCTGCACCGCCGCTACCGCCTGCTCGACGCCAAGGAGACCGACGTGAGTGTGTTGTGTAGTGTGTCCTTGGACCGTGGCGCTCCGCCGGCACTGCGGCCGCACCTCGCCACGCTGCACCGCCGCTACCGCCTGCTCGACGCCAAGGAGACCGACGTGAGTGTTGTAGTGTGTCCCTGGCCCGTGGCGCTCCGCCGGCACTGCGCCGCACCTCGCCACGCTGCACCGCCGCTACCGCCTGCTCGACGCCAAGGAGACCGACGTGAGTGTGTAGTGTGTAGTGTGTCCCTGGCCCGTGGCGCTCCGCCGGCACTGCGGCCGCACCTCGCCACGCTGCACCGCCGCTACCGCCTGCTCGACGCCAAGGAGACCGACGTGAGTGTGTAGTGTGTCCCTGGCCCGTGGCGCTCCGCCGGCACTGCGGCCGCACCTCGCCACGCTGCACCGCCGCTACCGCCTGCTCGACGCCAAGGAGACCGACGTGAGTGTGTAGTGTATAGTGTGTCCCTCGGCCCGTGGCGCTTCCGCCGGCACTGCGGCCCGGCACCTCGCCACGCTGCACCGCCGCTACCGCCTGCTCGACGCCAAGGAGACCGACGTGAGTGTGTAGTGTATAGTGTGTCCCTGGCCCGTGGCGCTCCGCCGGCACTGCGGCCGCACCTCGCCACGCTGCACCGCCGCTACCGCCTGCTCGACGCCAAGGAGACCGACGTGAGTGTGTAGTGTGTCCCTGGCCCGTGGCGCTCCGCCGGCACTGCGGCCGCACCTCGCCACGCTGCACCGCCGCTACCGCCTGCTCGACGCCAAGGAGACCGACGTGAGTGTGTCCCTGGACCGTGGCGCTCCGCCGGCACTGCGGCCGCACCTCGCCACGCTGCACCGCCGCTACCGCCTGCTCGACGCCAAGGAGACCGACGTGAGTGTGTCCCTGGACCGTGGCGCTCCGCCGGCACTGCGGCCGCACCTCGCCACGCTGCACCGCCGCTACCGCCTGCTGGGCGCTGCTCGTCATAAAAACTTCTAGAGGTGCCAAATGATGATGAGTCAGGGAAATGTTGCTATACTATAAATACGTGTATCGAATTAGTGGTTCTTTGTATGTTTATCATGTAATCTGTTTGGTGACAGGTGCTGCGCGACCTGGAGGTGGCGCTGCGGCTGTGCCCCGAGTCGGAGGCGGCGAGCGGCGCGGCGGCCGGCGCCGGCGCGACCGGCGGCAGCGGCAGCACGGCGGGCGTCACGGCCGGCCCCGGCCCCGGCGCCGTGTCCGGAGCCGGGGCCGGGGCCGGGGCCGGCGCCGGCGCCGGCCTGGAGTCGCCGCGCCGCTCGCCGTTGCACGCCGCTTGTTAACTCTATTGTACATATTTCGATCTGTTAAGTAGTTTTAGGTGATTACGTTTAGTTGTACTATGATTTGTGATCGCTTCGGTTGTAAATAAAAGTGATATTTGTTTAACTAATAAACCGAGAGCTTTAACCGTTTGATTTCGTTTCCCTTTGTCACCCTTCTGCTACAATACCTAAATAAACTTATCCAAGTAGTTTTGTTTAAGTTATTTTTGTGATCGTATGTATTTGTGTACTGATGCTCGCATGAGTCAATTCGGAGCGTATTCTGCTATGTACGTTTTATAATCGTATCCAATATTATTAACACGAAAGGAACTGATTTTGATAAAAGCTAAAGACGATATATTTCCTGCGGGATAATTTGATAAAAACAGCTGACCAGAGATACGGAAGAACATAAGATTTTTCCTTTTGAAAAATCCGATATAATACGGGCGGGGTAACTAGTGCAACAATAAAACTGTGTAGTAAAACCCCAGAAGGCAAACTGTTAGCGGCCGACTGAGTTTGCGGCGTACCGGCTTCGTACGACCTTCCATATATTTGAAATGAAGTTCCATTTTCTTATATTTTTTTTATTTCAGCTTCTTATATCCACTTTCTGCAACTCATTCGCTCTGCAATTACTTTAAAATTATCCATCGTACAACAATAGTAAAGTGAAAATTCAGTTGATCGACCCAAATAAGCAGCTAACTCATAACAATTTGCTTGCGACGCTGATCTGAGTTAGCAGCTAACTCAAATTTTAGTTCGCCACAAAGGACAATGGCCAAATTGCATAGTAGCTGGACCTGAAATTCCATGTCCATGGGCATGTAACGTTTTGTATTGTTTTAAGACCTTATATTATTTCAATGAATGTTATAGCTAATAAATTGTTTTAAAACTTCAGGATTCGGAGATATATTCATTTTTAATTTTGAGGTTAGGATTACAGTTTTATTATTCAACATGTTTAATACTGAAATCTCGTTTGAAATACCCGTTTACAACTTCAACCACCCAACGACATATTGTTACAAGACGGCTTCTATTAACATAAATCGCATAGTACATATCAAAGCAAACGCAAAGAACAACTGCAAAAAATACAATCAATGACATCCGTCGTTGGAGTGAAATTGTGACGTTCCTTTATACGCAAATCTAAGAAATAATGACATGAAACGGGTACCTTTTAATTAATTATAGTTATACCTCAGCTGTTTAAATAGATATTTTTTGTAAAAAATAAACTTAAAAATCAAATTTCCTTAATCTTTGAGGAATAAAATATTGATTTGCAATCATCCCCGTTGATAATGTTACATGCATATTCGTGAAATGAAACATGACGCCGTGGCGAAGAGTAAAGCATCTCAAAAAAAAAGTAGGACCGTTCGAAAACTAACACTAATACTTCTTCGATAAGATGATGAATCTTATTTATAATATTATTTTTTCTGAAACGTCAGCTTTTAATTTATTAGGAATTACAATTTCAAAAACTAAATTTTTTAGTGTTTTTTTTAACATGTATCTGATAAATGCCCATTGTCAGGGCCAAAATGGCCATTGTTCTTTGCGTTGGAGTCAATAAGCAGTCTCACAGTTTGCCTACTGGGTCAGAGCCTAATTCTAGGTTAGCGGGAAATACCGTATAAATTTTGTTTTCCTTGCGAGGGCAAAATATGTGGTATCAAAACCATCCTCCTATCTTTTGATTGTCGACTAAGGTCCATTCTTTACACCTGCCATGAATTGTACACCTAATTCCTTATTCTAGTTGCAACAACCCAATAGTATTTCTCACCTTGTTTTAAACAGGATCTACTCGTTACAAATTACACTAGCACTGGATTAATCTATCTGGCAGAGTATGGGCGAGCGAGAGCCAGCGAAGATATTCACCTGCGACAACCTAGTAATAATCTGTTACAACGAACATGTTTAGTGTACTCTGAGGATAATATTGGACTCCACCTACCTGACCTAACAACTAAACTCAACCTAAGCCGTTGATGCTATTAACCCTAGGGTTAAAGTGGTGGAAAGATGTTCAGGTCAGTGTCCACCTTATGTACAACAAGTGCGGCGGTCACATAATTATTAGACCACCTTATTTATTTCCGAAGCCTATCTATCCGGGGAGGGCTGGCCTACTCCTACCTACTACCTACCTACCTAGGCCCGCACCGAATATGCAAATAAAGAGTAATGAGAAAATTAAGTCAGTAAATTATTGTGGGGATTGCAATATTGTAGACAATTCTTGGGGTGCGTTCCGTGAGGCGATTATATCAATAGTGGTGGTGATAAGAGACGAGATTACTCTCTAACCAGCGCACTACATCATTCATGCTCAGCCCAACATCATATATTGAAAAGTTTGTAAACAACAAATGTCAAGACTGCCTATTTGATAGTAAGTGGTTCCAGTAGTACATTTAGTTCCTCTGGGCTACACTAGAATGCAAACACTGCTGCTTTGCGGCAGAAATAGGTAAGACAGAGGCACGAAATCCCTCCGTTTAGTCGCCCTCCGTAAAATATTTCCGGTATTAAGAGTTAACAAGTCGATAAGAATAATGTTAAAGAGGGAGGGCCCCAATACATTGCCTTGAGGCACCCCGAATAGAAGAGTTATAGCGCTGGTAAAAATACACGCACCGATGCTTAAGTTTTGAAACGTGGCTTTTGATCCATGAAAATATGATTCTTTTGATAACTACTACTACTAATTCAAGCTTGTCTACTAGGTACTAGGCAGTATCGAATGCCTTGGCAAGGCTCAGAAACACTACCAACACAGTAGCGATTAGTTGAGGTGGCCAGTAAACATCCTCTGTGGAGTGATATCCGAGCCATTTTAAAGCTTTAAAAGATAATTTTAACGAGCCGTCAAGGTATGGTCCATGCATTAAGTATTGTTTAAAGTATTTGAGAATACTATTATTGTAGGAGTAATATTAGTCTTCAAGATTGCGGGAACGAGTTTGTCCTGCTGCAAGGGTAAACGGTGAAACTGCTGCTGTAACACAAGTACTTATTTCCATTAAATATTTCTGTCTTTACAAAAACTTCATCTGTTGTTTTTAGTGATTAACTATTAAACTGCCGTATTTATTTACACGTTCTTTTCTATTTCTAATATATTATTTATTTATGAATAAACCTCAAATAATATACTTGTCCATTGTCAAAGATAGCTACTATCTGTATCCATATGTCGAGTTCTAGCCAATGACCTATATATAGTGTAAACACCTGTAATTATAGAGAACTTGAAAAAAATGTAAATAATAGAGTTGAAATTAAATATGCAAACAAAGAGATAAATAAAACTCTAAATTTCGTATAGTTTTATTTATTTAAATTAAAATGCCATTTGGTTTATTTTATAATTATGTATAATTTTCCACGTCAGTTATGATGATAACTCTGTTGATGAATTACTTATTATTTAAATTACTATATGTATAGCTTAGAAATGACAAATACATTCAATTTCTTGCAATCGATTTTAAACAAAAATTGAAATGGGTATTTTTTCAAAAGATCATTTTTTTAATTGGCACATTTTGTGACACATTATATTCGTAATTGATATAAAAAATCTACTAAGTTCGTTTCAGCTTCACTGAAGTTATGTTAGCGCCTTTGCCTTACATTTTTATTTCATACAACATTAATTTACAATGAATGTGCAGAGGTGCTAACAAAAACTACCCTACTAAAATAAAGAAATAAAAAATTGGTACATACATTTTATGTGATTAAACTCTTACTCACGATACGAATTTATAATTTCAAGACTACCACTATCACCATCTCAGCCCATAACCGTCCCCACCGCTCCTACCCTAACTATGTTAGGGCGATTAGGCCTTCACCGACCACGCCGCTCTGTGCAGATTGGTGAACTTCCTTATCGGTTGTTATCGACCATTATCAATAATCTATAGATACATTTTGAATATATGTTACAATTCTGTCCACAAAAATATACATAATTTATTGGATATGTGCCCGAAGAGACCATCACAACTGACGCGTCCACGGTGTGGAAAAATTGAAAGCCCGCGATCGCCGCCGCCGGCCACCGAGCGACGGCCACTCCAGGTGCTAGCAAATCTCTCGAATTTCTTTAAGCGATTTTCAATTTAACGTTGAATACATACATACAATTTAATATAAAATGGGAACAATGTAATCACTGGCAACTGGCAACCCAGCGCTCAAATGCGATATGTCACAAATATGAGCTTAACAGCTATAGCTTTAAGACGTCAAGTGGACTGCACCAGCAGCGTTGTAATGTTACGTTCGTTAAAATAAGGTTTAATCTGGCGAGGCACGGGCTGCACGTACACCGCGGGCGCTTCCACGTGTGTTGGGTTACGCTGATGGCAGCAGTGCCAATGACGTCCTAATTAAGTATCACTTGTAGGGCGTTTGCTCCTGCAGCTTACGCGGAATGTATCTTTGTGCAGCACACATCTACTTTTCAGTTTAAATGAACGACAGAGACAAGCCGTAAGATTAAGCGTACGCCAAGGCGTAGAATAGCCCGTCCTCATAAATTCTAAATAAGGCCCCATTTTTATAATTTACCTACTTTGAAAATTTGTACCATATCGGGGTAAGGTAAGAAAAGACTGAAAAATTTCAAATTAATTCTTTTCAAGGAAAACGAGCAGCAAATAAAGAAAGAAATGACAGGAAGTCACACGACATTCTATATACTCCTAAAACTACGCCAATTGTACATCCGTTACAAATCGCACTAAGGTTTTTGTATTTTAGAATCGGGACACAACTCGCTCCTCGACAACCACACATTTGGTCGCCGGTGCCAATCACTGATCACTGAACATCCATTGATTTGATATCCTTAATTTTATTACATAACTATATTTTAAAGAACAATAGTAAGTTCTGAATGGAGAACGGGCATTTCCACGAGCGCAGGTGGCCACCGCAGCGCCCTTGCATTATATTACCCTATGTACAACGTCGCCATTACATCGCTCGTGTAATACTGTTCCGGCAGAGTCGCGAATGGCGGACGTAAAATCATAAATCTCCGTAAAAAACACAGAGTCAAAAATATTCGTCATTTACACGCACACTCTTCGAACACATGCAACCGTTGCGGAGGTAGAAGCTTTTATTTAGAATTTGCAAAAATCAACTCTTACTATACATACTTACTCGCTTATTTGTTCACCGCCGAGGCTTCACACGTTAGTAAACAGTCATGCCGTTACATTCTAACTTCATCTGTACACGGTGGGTCGCCACCGAATCGTCGAGTAAGTCGTCACTCATCACTCGCCAGCCGACTCGAGCACACATCTAACACAACCGCTCGCACGCACGCACGCACACACGCACACACGCACTCACCCAACACTGCATCGCACTAATTTCCTTCAATAAAATAAGTACTCTCGACACTTCTAGTTCAGAAAGGCATATTGATATTTATGAATAGCACCTACCCTAGATTAACAACGCTATATATTTAATTTGATATCAATTTCATACACTTTTGAGTGGCTTTTTTAAAGACCGATGCCAAAAAAGCAATTCAAACTTGTTTAACCCAACAAGAGCATCGGCATTTCCGTCATATGTTGGTCTAACAATAAATTACTTTTCAACACACTTCCTCATAAAGTGGCTCTAATTCCATGGCAATTAGGCACATAATGACACCTATAATCAAACTGTGACTTTTTCATTACTATTATTCACGAGTGAGTAATAGTTTTTTTTTAATATTATTAGTTGAGTTACGCTTACATTTGCGCTAAAAAGCCCAAAAAAAAGAAACCTCATTTTCTAGTCTATGGCTGATGCGCGCGCATAGGAAAACTAATTAATTTTTCCCGCAATTACGAAATTTATTAGTCTATGGCCGATGCGCGCGCATAGGAAAACTGATTAATTTTTCCCGCCATTACGAAACATTTTTCACAACTCGTCTCGTTTTCTCTTTTGAAGTTATTTAGTTAGTTATTAATTAAGATGTCTGCAAATACAATTTATGAAGAAAATGATTTATGTTGTACACCGCCCGATATAAGATGTGAAGCCCAGAACGTTATGGAAAGTTTACTACCAGAAAACTCAAAGGAAAAATGGTTTTTATTTAAGTATTATTTTATTCAGAAGTGTGTTGAAAAACGTTGTATGATACACGTGTGTATTGATAATTACCGTCCTCGGCTCCTTAAGACCCTCGCCTGACGGCTCGGGCCTCAATGCGCCTCAGCGGTAATCACCAACATTACACACTTGTACCATAATGTACTATTATTGAATCGACAATCTGCACTAACGTTTCCTTTAGCTAAAACGAGATGGCAGATTACCAAACACGGGAATGGTCGTCAACAGAACTGTCATAAAACAGAAAATGCACATTGTAAATGATATACAGGGATTCTTATCATAAGTATAATTGTACTATTACCCGACATTTAATGTACTCGTGGAAGACGACATATAGCTCCATTATATAAAATTTGCAAAACAAATTATTTATTTTGAATCTCCAGTAAATCTGACACTAAGCTAGGATGTAGCAACAAATTGTAGCAGCTCTGTGTGCGGGCCGGCGCGACTAGCAACACGTCCCCATCACTCACACTGCATCATCATCGTCATCATCATCGGTGACAAAAGAATCACCCAGCCCGCGGATGTGGCCTATGGCACAATTTAACTATTGAAATACCATTTGTTCATTTAATTACCTAAGAACCTAAAATTTAAGATGATTATCGAAGCACAGGTACACCAGTAAATAGTTGAGAAATACACTTTGTGGATTATTTACAAATATAATTAAATTTCTAATTATATATTCTATTAGAAGTTTCATAATTATCTTTGTGGTTCTGAATTTATTTATAACAATATATTTAGTAGGTATAAGTATTGCTTCAGGATTTTCCATTTATTTTCTCCATTGTACAATTTAATATGTACTGCAGACGAGACCAGAGGAGACTCACAGGTCACCTCGGTAACGTGTCTGGCTGTTTGCACTATCACAAGATTGTCTTTTGTCGTCGCCAACTTAATATCTGACGTTGTACAGTCGACGCCGCGTGAAACCACATGTGCACGTCGCTGACGCGTCGACCATTCGCAGCGCGCGCACGATTCGTTTAATATTATCAATGTCCTTCACAAAAGTCTTCATTATTGCAACACTTCCATTATATAACGAACAGATTGACAAAAAGTTGACAAGTGTAATTACAGGCAACATTTGCATACAGAGGTTAGTGTTGCCATATGAGGCGTATTTTTGCACACCGAAGTAGTACAACGTTAACATACTAAATATAGTGTGGAATTTTATTACTAGAGAAAATATTAAACGGAATACAAAAAATGACAATATATAAAGTTGTATAAAACATCCATACAAAAAGTATCGTAAACTTATTGTGTCAGTAAAAAATGTTAAACAAATAGGTTTACAATCGCGGCGGTGTATCTGGTAATGAGTCACACGTAGTGGTGGTCGGGCCGCGGCAGCATGGGCGCCGTGTCGGCGGCGTCGGCGGCGTCGGGCGTGTCGGCCGTGTCGGCGCCGCCGTGTGTGTCGGGCGCGCCGGCGCCGGCCGCCGGCGGCGTGTCGGTGTCGATGTCGGCGGCGTACAGGTCGGGCAGCCGCGGCGGGCAGAAGAAGCGGCGGCAGTTGGCCAGCGGCCCGCGCGAGAACGGCGAGCGGCCGCCGCGCGCCGCGAAGTGCCGGTACCGGCCGCGGTTCAGCTGCTCGTTGGTCGTCATGCCCAGGCACACCACCTGCCGGCGACGCACGCGCTACTGTACCACGCTACTGTACCACTCGCCGCTCGCTGAACGCACGGACGCACGGATACACGGACACACGGTCACACGGTCACACGGTCACGGTCCGGGGCTGACCAATACCTTGCTAACATTTACAAATTAACTATAATCCACATGGAAAAGAACAAACCCAAGTGTCCCAAGAAATAGTGTCAAGCGTAAGTCCAGAGTTAGAGCACCTCTTGGAGTACCCGAATCACCCCCACGTATGTTCCGCGATTATTCGTAGTTTTCGAGTAATAATTTTTTTTCTGACTTTTTGAAAATTTTCATCCAAATAACTTAAAATTAAAAAAAAATATGGAACATATTTTAATGTTTAACTTTTTGCTACCTTCACGAAGCTGATTAGCTGATTATTTTGGACATAAAAGAATCACCTTTAGTGCTTCTTTTATGTCCAAAATAATCAGCTTCGTAACTTTAGTGGAAATTTAGAAAACAGCAAAATTTGAATGTTAGTGAATAATTACTTAAAAATTCATCTTTAAATTAAAAATCTAAACAGGCGAATTCATGGTTTCTAAGTATGTGTAAAAACTTCTCTAGACTCTCTGCTTTCAGAATCATTTAAAAAAAGAAGGACTTAATAGGGCTACTTTGGCTTAAATCGGCTGTACGGTTACTGTCCACACATTTAGAGAGAGAGAGAGATGGTTTATTAAAATGCACTGATATAAGACACTTGTTTATTTATTGTAAATGGTACTAAATTAGGTATATAATGGTATTAATGAGCACACGCGAAAGAATGGTATATTTATGGTTTTGGTAAGAAACGTGCGAATGGTGGAATGGTTGATTGTGTACTAACTTTAATGTATGTATCATACAAGCTTGTTGGTGTGCATGAAATGCTGACGAAACGCGTGTGACCGCGACCGTGTCCGCGGCATTGGATTGTGTAATGTACGTAAACCGTACATCGGCCATCAAAGACAGCAAGGTGAAAATTTCATAAAATTTACCAAATTCCTATCAGATGATAAAAAAAATATCAGGTCTTTTTATAATTTCTAAGGTTCAGATTAATTACCCGAGTAATTATTGCCCGAGTGAGAGGATATGAAAGAGACCGCATTATTGCTATCTCTCTCACTCTCATTGGCGATATGGATAACTGTAACTGAGGAATGCTATTCTTTGTGACAAGGGGATGAAGCGGGGGTGTAGTCCGAGCGCCTATTGTGTTCTGGCGCCAGTCGTTTGCCTGCTTTTGTTTGCGCCTTACGTACGATACGCTCATTTGTGATTATTATAGAAAAAAAATATTACTCGAAAACTACGAATAATCGCGGAACATACATGGGGGTGATTCGGGTACTCCAAGAGGTGCTCTAACTCTGGACTTACGCTTGACACTATTTCTTGGGACACCATGTATGTTTTCGAATGTTTCGTTGCATTTACAACTCATCTTAAGTTTAATTCAAGATTGAAACTATTCGTATTTACTAGCGGTCTCCGGCGTGGGCGATGTGAAACTCCGAAACAATTCACAGCTGCGCCGGAGGATGTGTCTAAGCTTTTGGACAGGTAAGGAGTCAACTTCTATAACGAGAAGCTATTTGACTCAAATATCTCAAAAGAGTCTTGCCACAAAATGGTGGAATAATAGAGAATTCCCATTTGGCATCCAGAGTGGATGAAAGTTAAAAATTCTACAATATAAATTGTTGACCTGTACCTAAGTTAAAATTCCAGAGAGGTATTGTTGATTATATGAGTATGAAGGTATTGATAGATGTAGATGGGTTAAGCAGCGTTTGAAAAGTTACACAAATTATTGACCGCAGTGCTCAAGATTAGTCATAAATTTCTAGGTATTGCAAACATCGGGTCCTCCCTAATGTGGGAGGGCCAGGGTCGGCGTGCCGTCGACTGTATCACGGGGTGATACGGTCGATGGCACTCTACGGAGCCTCGGTGTGGGCGGAGTGCCTCTCCCCCCGGACGGTGGCCCTCTTGCGACGTCCGCAGAGGGTCATCGCGACCCGGGCCGTGCGAGCTTATCGCACGGTCAGCCACGGCGCGGCCTGCGTGTTAGCGGGCCACACGCCGTGGGATGTCGATGCACAGGTGCACGCGGCTGTGTATCGACATCGGGTCGCGGCTCGAGAACGGGGGGAACGGCTCGCTCCACCAGAAGTGGAGGGAGTCCGTGCCCGGGTGCAGAGGGAGGCTCTGCACCAGTGGGGTGAGGCACTCGCCTACCCAGCTGCCGGCCACCGGACGATTGAAGCCATTCGTCCGGTGTTGGAGGAGTGGGTTGGGCGCCGGCAGGGCAGCCTCTCATTCCGCATGGTGCAGGTACTGACCGGACACGGGTGCTTCGGTCACTACCTGCACAAGGTCGCACGTCGGGAGACAACGCCGCGGTGTCATCACTGCGGCGCTCCCGACGACACGTCCGAGCACACACTGGCAGTGTGCTCGGCGTGGGAAGAGCAGCGCAGCGAGCTCATCGCTGCGCTGGGAAGCGGCGACCTCTCGCTGCCGAGCGTGGTCGTGGCCATGCTCCGCGGCGAGGCGGAATGGGAGGCTGTCGCCTCCTTCTGCGAGAGCGTCATCTCGAAGAAGGAGGCCGCGGAGAGGGAGCGGGAGGAGGACGTCGAGGCCGCTCCCCTCCGCCGCAGACGGATTGGTAGGCGAAGGCGGGCACACGCAAGCGCGGTGTTGCCCGTCTAATGACCCTACCGGGAGGCCGCGTGCGCGCCTGGCTACGCGCGCACGCCAAGGTGTGGGTCTCTCTGTCTGGGGGACTGTCCAGGGGTTCTCGGACAGTCCCTCCTTTGGCGGTGGCTTGACCATTCTGCTGGTCGAGCCGGTCCCGGGACACATGGCGGTCGAATCGCGAAAGCGCACCCCGCCATGTGCCCTGCATGGGCCCAGAGAACCTGGGGGGTTTTTAGTGGGTAGACCGGCACTCTGCCGGAGAGCCCCACACACGGCCGCGCCTAGCCAGCGCGGCGTCAAGGTGAATAAGGAGCATTTTCCCCCCTAAAAAAAAAAAAAAAAAAAAAAAAAAAAAAAAAAAAAAAAAAAAAAAAAAAAAAAAAAAAGGTATTGCAACATATCCGGGAAAAAGGAGTATTTGTAATTTTCTTAAATATCAATTGCAAAAAGTTCAGATATGGACATATGTAGCTCAGGCTCTGTGTGGGCGCGGGTAGGAAGAAACAATTAGGCCGGCAGTGGTACTCACGAGGTACATCTGGCAGGCGAGCAGCACGGACACCCAGAACAGGTGGAAGGCGGCGTTGAGCGCCACCCAGGCCAGCCACGCGTTGCACTGCGCCCAGCGCACCGCCGTCCCCGCCCACCACTCCCCGCCCCCGGCCTCCCCGCACTCCTCCGTGAAGTACCGGACGCATCCCCACAGCATCCAGATACACATCACCACCAAGCAAGCCAGGAACCCTACGAAGTACCGGTGGTTCTTCTCGCCTGTAATAGCCGACGGTACATGATCAACGTCTGTACTCAGGCGTACTGTTTTATAACCCATTAATACCAGCGGATGCGGCCACGCTCATATTGGCTGTTACGTCTTAAGCGATGAAGTCGCTAAACGGAATAGTCAAGAGACGTAAAACTTTAATATTTTTTTTGTACACTTATCTATAACTTATTTTTTTTAATACACTTTTTTGTAACTTATATCTTGTAACGTCGATTTTAGGCTCAACATTATTTTTGACTTTTCCACACTATAACTAGTGTGAAGTAAAAATCGTATAAAAAATTTTAAGTGTCGAAAAGTATTATTAATTTATCCGTAATATGTCTCTATTTCCAACTACACAAAGTCAATATGTAAAGTTTGCAGCGGTGCTGTATGTACAAAACCAACTTTCAATTTAATAATAGGCGCGGTGTCGCAAAGATCACTAGGTCTGTCTGTAAGTAAGTGGAACCGACTACCATCTGACAGGCAGTTCATTTGTATGCTAGTGAAGTTTTGTAATCGTGATGTTTTTGTGTGAGGTGTAGGACAAGGGACAAGGCACAAGGCACAAGGCGCTGACCGATGCAGTTGCCCACCCAGGGGCAGTGGTGGTCGAAGCGCGCCACGCAGCGGTTGCACACGGCGCAGTGCTTGGAGCGCAGCGGCCGCCGCACCAGGCACGCCGAGCAGAAGCGCGCCGGCTCGAAGCCGCCGCCGCCGCCGCCGCCGCCGCCGCTCGACTCCGACAGCTCGATTATCGTCTGCGGGTTCGAAGGTCACTTTAGCCACACAGTCACAAGAGACGCCGCCCACAAGACTCGTTCCCGTCAACTAGGTCAGCACTCACCCGGAACTTGTCCTGGCGGGAGGCGCAGATGACGCCGGGGTCGCTGCGCCACGAGCGCAGGAAGCAGTGCCACAGCGCGGCCGAGCTCAGCGCGAACGCCAGCGTGGCGCCCAGCCCCACCACGCCCCAGATGAACACCACCCAGCTGATGTAAAACCACGCCTGCAACAAACAAACAAACACGACCGCAGCGTATAACACATTATACACACATTTCGCTAAAATAGTGCCAAAGAGGAACAAATACATTGTCAGGTCTGTACCTGGTGATACAGAAGCCTAAGGAATCACGCGGTCATTTTGATCTTGGTCCTTCGAGCCGGATCAAGTTATATGTAACATTAATTACATATAGACGTTAGAAAGATTTGAGATGGTTTGACTGAAAATGACCGCGTGATTCTTCAGGCTTCTGTATCACCAACTACAGATCTGGCACCTTCACAACAATACTAAACACACGCGAACTGATATAAGTACCTTTGGTTAACCGGCCGGTACGCACGGGGCGAAATATTTTCTTAGATCTCTTTCTTTCTTAAATCTTTCTTATGACGACCTCCATAGTCGAGTGGATAGTACACCGGTTTCAAGGTGTCGCCATCTCTGAGGTCCCGGGTTCGAATCCCGGTGGGGGCAGATGTTTGTATGATGAATGCCAGCATTTGTACTTTAGTCATGGTTGTTGATATATATTTCAATAAAAATTATTTATATATGTGTAATATATGTATGTCTATCCGTTACCCTAGATCCCATAGCACAAGCCTTACAGAGCTTACTTTGGGCTAGGCTAATTGGTGTAAGTGTAACAAATAATAATTAATTAAAAAATTAATTATTAATTAGCTTTCGTGACGAGAGGTATGACATACAGTTCTTTCGGTTGTCACAGACGTAATCATTGGTGTGCGGCGCGCGCGCTCGTGCGTCGTCGTCGCTGAGCCGATGAGAGCCGAAGCCCTAACGTCAGATCGTCGCGCCTTCAAATTGTGGCGCAAACATACATATAGACTAATGACCACAAAATCCTACTATGACATGATTATGTCTATATTTCATAATATAAATATTCATGTAACGCGGGCATATTATCAGAAATTATTTTGTGTTCTCAATATAAGCCAAGCAGTGAATAAACGTACGATGATCACTTTACCTTCCATGTCCATATTTTTATTTTGTAATTACAAGCCTGAGATACAGGTTAATCCTAGTTCAGGTATGTTCATAGTTATTATAATACGTGTATACATATAATTTAAGCTAAAAAAATGTAACATTGACTATAAAAGTGTTTATTAAATAAATATTATTATTTATTATTACCTTGGTCGCGAGGTACACACTCAGCGGGAAGATGTTCTTGAGGTCGTCGTCGAAGAGCGCATTGGAGGTGAAGTGCAATAGCGCGTAGAACGCGAACAGCAGCAGCGCCTTCAGCGCGGGCGGCGCCGACAGCTCCAGCGCCAGCCCCGTCGCGTAGAACGCCACGAACGGCATCAGCACCACGCACCACCACCGGAACTTCTGGGGGACCGCCGCCGGCCATCAATGCCACACCTAACTGTACAACTGCAGTCTTATCAAGTTCAATAAATTTATTTATTTTTTTTATTTATTTATTATTGTTATGGAAGACCGACAGCACATAAAACATAAGAGATTTTTTTTTTATATATATAACAGTTGGCCAATAATGGGTCTTCACGTATGGAAACATACATTGAACTAAGATTAGGTGTGAACAATTAGTACTATTAAATATTTAAGATCCGAACTAATCATCTTAAAAATCCTCACTAAGTACACGCCTCACTGTCGCCAAGCTACAATTATATATATCAATGTTTTTACATTTACACAAATCATTTAAACTCTTACTAGCTCGCAACAAGAAAGAGTTTTGCCGATAGTTCGACGCGGCCACTGAGATGTAAAGGGGGGTATAGTGCCTGGTAGACCTAGTTGGTACGTTGAATTTCAATTTTGATAACAATTCAGGAGAGTCAATTTTTCCTTGTAGAATTTTCAAAAGATATATTACATCTGCTACTTCCCGTCTTTTGACTAAAGAAAGCAGGTGAAAGCGAGAGCACAAATTTAGGTAATTTTCGGAGTCATAGCCGATTCCAAGACGATAACATAAAAACTTTACAAATTTCATTTGAAGTCGTTCAATGCGCTGGATGTACTTTATATATCGCGGATTCCAGATTTCAGAGCAATATTCCAGGATGCTTCTCACAAACGTGCAATATAAAATTTTAATAGTTTTAATTTCTTTGAAACTGCTGCTGCTTCGCATCAGAAACCCCAAAGCTTTGAACGCCTTTTTTACTATACTCTCAACGTGATCGCCAAAGAGAAGCTTCGAATCATGTACAACCCCTAGGTCCCGAGCTACATAACTCCTTTCCAAGCTATGGTGTCTTAAGGCATATGAAGAGGGAACATTAAAACTCTTTCTTGAATAAGTAGATACTGAGCACTTCAATGGATTCAAGTCGAGCCTATTTCTATTACAGTAGTCATCCAGACGGGCCAGATCAGATTGAAGGTCTTTTACATCAGACTGAGAAGCAATAGCCTTAAAAATTTTCATATCATCCGCAAAACAAAGGAGCTTTGAATGGTGAAAGCATGCATCGATATCATTAACAAATATCAAAAACAAAAGTGGACCCAGGAGAGAGCCTTGCGGGACGCCACTGGGGACAGCAATCCAACCGGAAATGTAATTATTTATTGCTACTGCCTGAGATCTATTTGTTATATATGATGAAAACCATCTCAAAAGATCCCCACATATTCCCATGCTTTCCAATTTGACTATTAATAAACTATGGTTAATTCTGTCAAAACATTTGCTATAGTCTGTGTATATCACATCCACCTGCAAACCCCTGTCCATAGACTCAGAAACAAAGTCAGTGAACAAGATAAGGTTAGATGTAGTAGACCGCCCCTTAAGAAATCCATGTTGGCAATCAATAAATAAGTGCTTCAAACTTTGATAAATCACCCTGTAAACAATTTTCTCAAACAGTTTAGCTAAAATACAAAGTTTGGAAATTGGCCTATAATTTGTTACATCTGATTTTTTACCTTTTTTGTGAACTGGAGTTATAAAGGCAGATTTCCAAACCAATGGCATATCACACTCAGAGAGAGACTTCATAAATAGCATATGGACTGGACTAGAAATATTATTAGCGCATCTGTGCAAGAAGATCGGAGGAATATTATCAGGTCCGGCCGATTTTGTCAAATCAAGTGAAAGCAATGCTTTAGTCACGTCTTGTAATTGTATAGTAATATTAGAAATATTGACTTGGGACAGGGCATTCGAGGTTTCATTAGGACAAGTAATCGTTTGGGAAGGCAATGAAAAATTCGAGTAGAAGAAATCTGAGAACATGTTACAAATAGATACACCGTCATTCGCAGTGGCGTCACCGTAGTGCATGGTGGATGGGATTCCCAGAGTTTTATTTTTTGACTTCACAAATGACCAGAAGTACTTTGGGATAAACTATAAAGAAATATATCTTTCAATCAGTTGAACAAATTGATAGAAATGACAATGAAATGAACGGATCCAAGGTTATTGTATTAGTAATATTGTACACGTGTTTGCCCTATTACCGGGGCGTCCTATATGTAATGGAATGACGTATGTATGTATGTAAAGACGAGGAGTAGAACCTTGTCGTAGGCGAAGCGGCGCAGCACGCTCCGCTTGGAGGAGGCGAGCGCGTGGTCGCGCAGCCGCTCGGCCACCTTGGCGCCGAGCCAGGGCGCGCCGGCGGCGAGCGCGGCGCGCAGCATGGCGGCCGGCGTGGCGCCGCGCGCGTTGGCCGCGTCCAGCGGCGCGCCGCCGTACAGCAGCAGCGTGGACACGGCCGTGGAGTTGCGCGCCAGCACGGCCCAGTGCAGCGCCGTGTTGCCGTGCGCCGCGTCCGCGGGCCGCGGCGACGCGCCCAGCGACAGCAGCAGCCGCAGCGGGTCCACGCCGGGCGCGCGCCACGCCGCCCACATGAGCGGCGTCATGCCGGCGGCGTCGGGCGCGTCCACGGCGGCGCCGCGCGCCACCAGGTACGCGGCCACGGCGGTGTGCCCGAATTGCGCGGCCAGGTGCAGCGCCGCGCAACCCTCGCCGTCGCGCCGCTCCAGCGCCGCGCCCGCGCGCACCAGCAGCACTACCGCCTCCAGGTGACCCTTAATTTGAATGGCTTAATACTTGTTTATAATGTAAAATATGGCATGCTTGCTATAGCCGCGAAAATGTTTTAAATTATTTATTGCAAATAATTATGGAAAAATAAGGGATAAAAAGTGGCCTGTTATTTTCTAGGCATTTTTCGATTTCCAAACAGGCATAGTAATTTTTTATTTATTTATTTATTAACACTTTATGTACAATGTGTACAAAGCCGGACTTAATGCCTATGGCATTTTCTAACAGTCAACATTTAGGTGGTGCAGAAAGCAAAGTGGTAAATGTACCCATGACACAAATGAAAAATATATATGTATATATATAAATTTTAATGCATACTATTATGGTGGGCCATGACATTTCTTCTGCTTCCATTTATTCTACAAATGGGTAGACGACAATTTTTAAATTCTATATATAATAAAACTACTCTTTTAAGTAAGAAATATTATAGAACCAACAGTACACCTGCACCTACTACTTTTGAAGATACATCGCCATGTTTGCGGCGCTGTCGCGGGTCGCTCAAAAACGCTCTATACTAAAAACACTGCAATCGTGACGTCATAACTCAGTAAACTCGTCAAATTTGTATGAGCGTATAAACAAATTTTAAAATAACTTTGTTATTAGTATGTTTATAGGTATACTTTCTATATAAAAAAATTTTACATTTAATGTGAGAATGTTAGAAATGTGTTCATTTCATTAGAATTATGTAAATAATAATTGCTCATTTTTTAGAAATCTAAAAACAATATAAATTAATAATTAAACTGAAATTTCTATATTGACATACTTTCATGAGATATAAATTGCTCAAATCAGATAATTATAGTATAGTCTACCCTAATAAAAGGCTTTTATTTGTAGTATAAATGGGTATAAACTCTATTGAGAAAAAATGACTATTTAGGTGACAGAGTCCAAATATAACACATGAATAAATTCCACCCTGCATTGATTCTCCATTCTGATAAATGATTTTCTTCAGTTTTCTCTCACAGTGACGTTTTTATATGAGTCTGGTTCATACAATTTGTTGTTTGAACCCCTCACAGTCAGTTTATCTGCTGCGATGTTGCCATGTGGATTGCTGTACCCTTTTATCAATTGTAAAGGCACCCAGTTAGTTTGCTTTGGATTGAGGCATATTATGTTATTCCAATATAAAGACAGAGTTGATAATATTGTTTTGGAACAGTTGATGTACAGATGCACTGTCTGAGAAAATATTTATGTTAAGGTTACTGCAAAAGCGTGCTGCTCTGCTGATACCAATGCGGAATGCATTGCAAGATTTTCTTTAGTTTATCCAAGTTGTAATGTTGTTGATATCCTAATATGTCAATCATTTGAGAGGATACTTAACCCAGTCACTCAGGATTGCACATCAAAAATGACTTTGGTTCACAAGTATATATATAGTGAGATAAGTTTAACCCTTGGGGTACCTGGTGGGTCTGACAGACCAGATGATATCGACGATGAAGCAGAAAAAAGCCCATCCTTTGTGCAACTTTGCTCACAAATCAATTTATGATGGCAAAGGTAATGCAATATGGTAAATATCCATGTCCAAACAAGATCAGAAAATATTTTTTCTGGTACACTCAAAGCCACATGCAAGACATACCCAGCAAGACCTTGATTGCTTCCATCTGTTAGTGACCAAAAACATAATGAAAGATTTGTTTGACCTAAATTAAAAACTAGTTTCATTGCGTTATTTACTATAGTCACAATATACGGCTACTATTATCATTAACAGTATACTAACCTTTTATTAAGATATTAGTTTTAAAAAAACTATGCATTTCCCTTTAAAAGATTCTATAGTATTTTTTTCAACCTATATGTTGGAATGGTAAATTTATTTTCGTTTAGACTAATGAAGCCATTGTGTAGTCGGGCATCGCAATAGCTTCTTTAAGCTAAATACTATGAGGCTGACATGACTGTTCATAAGCAGTCAAAGCCTCAATAAAAATAAAAAAAATAAATTTTTTATTTCTCATGTTTAATTTATTAATTTGAGATTTATTAGTTAAATTAAATATTCATAAATATATTAAACTGCTAAGTTCAATATACTAATTTATAAAATAAGTATTTAAAAAATGCGGTTTTAAATTATATATAGAGCAAAATGCTCTTTTTTGTAGTATAAAAATACATTTTATATTCACATAAAATCATTGATTGGTGCTAGAGCTATCTCTCGATGCAGCAGTGAATTGGATATTATATCTTCTTTCAAAGACACAGTGATGTGGTCTTTTATCTACTTAGTGCATCAAGATGTTTCTTTTAGGGTTCAATCTAAGATTCTTCTGTGTATGTGTGTGTTTCCTTAGTCCCACGATCTCAGCCCTAAGCCTGCTTTCTTTAATTTAGGTTGCTGTAGTTCTGATCACTTTCTTTTGGTAAATAGGAGAAGTTCTGTCTATATTAAATTTTCTTACAATTAGTGCTTCAGAACAAAGGTACTAGGTTCTACTATATGTAACACAACTAGTATTTATCAGTATTACATCATCTGCATAACTAATAGTCTTCAGTCATTTAATTTTCTTAGGAGGCTATCTGCTACTGTTCCATAGAAGTGGGAGTAGGACTCCCCTTGGGTACATCTTTTGGACATGTCTATTCTTGATGTTAACAGAGTACAGTTCAAGTCTTACTGCCTAGAATCTAAACACACTATCCATCCATCCATCCATATGACTAACTGATATTTGTTCATGAAAAGTATGCGAATCAATTATTATTAAGTCAAACGGTTATACCAAACTAATCTGTGGTTAGCTATGAACTAATGTACCATTGCAATAATAGACAGTAATAAGAGATTTTATTACAGTCAAAACAAAACTAAACTAAGTTCATTTAGGAACAATCTAAGCATAATTTATAACAATTTTCATTGTAGTAATCCTGATTGACACTAATAATAAGAATATTTAACCACAATTAAATTGTATACAATAGAATATGTATGGTAAGGAATAGAATGAGTAAGACTGTGCGTTTGGCATTGTAAATCTGTACGAAAAGGTGTAGAGAAAAGAATGTATCGAGGAGAACCTGTCGGGCGGCCCAGTGCAACGGCGTGGACTGCAGCTCTCCGCCCACGGCGTCCACGGCGGCGCCGCGAGCCAGCAGGAACTGTACGATCTCGCGGCGGTTGTTGATGGCCGCCCAGTGCAGCAGCGTCACGGTCTCGCCGTCCGGCTGGTTGACGTCCCAGCCCGCTTCCACGAGCTCGCGGACGCGCGCGAAGGCGCCGTACTGCGTCGCCTTGACGATGTCATAGCCACTGTAGTCGCGCTCGGGCGGCGCGGCGGGCGGCTCGCGCGGCGGCCCGTCCGCCTCGCGCTGCGCCGGCCCGCACTGCCCGCTGGCCGCGGCGCCGCAGGCGCCTTCGTACATTCTGCGCTCTGCTGGTCGCCTGCCCTGCTTACTGCTCACTGTCACTGCCCGCTGCGCACGGCCCGCGGGGCTCGTGCCATCGTTCACTGCTGGGCATACGGGATTCGCACTAGTATAATAAGTCCACGCTTTTATCCGATCACGGACAACTAAAATCACAAACTAGACGAAAATCACAAACTCGACGAAAACCCAAGCGCAGATTTCCGATAACGATAGCATAGCAACTTGAATGACAAGGTAGTGACATTGACAACTTACTTATTAGTTTATAATTCTCATGTCGTAGAGTAGGCAAACAGTATTAAGTCCATACAGCCTTGCTGATACAAATTTTGTTTCTAAAAATATTTTTGGTGATTATTTTATAGATAGTTTGCAGACAGGTTATTGGTCTATAGTTGGCTGGTTTTTTTTTGTGTCTGATCATTAAGGTACATATATGTGATACATGTGTTATGAATGTGGGTATTGTCTGTGGTGATTGTATGAACTGGTTTACGTGTTTTTTTTAGATAAAATCTGTGTGTAGAAGTGAAATTCTTATACATTATGTTGCTCGTATCTGTTATATTATTTCACCAGTTCGCCTGCTCATTATATGGAACTGGGTTTTCCCAGATGTTAGCCCAGTACTCATTGATTACTTTCTTAAGTAAATGTTTACTATTGGTAATGTTTAAAAAAATCATCTTATTTTACTTATTATTATAACTTTAAATTCTTTAGCATTGATTAAAAACTTTTATTTACTCTAAATTTACTCTAAAATGCTAACAATGTTTTTAAAATAATGTTTAGACAATTTAAAAAGTGTAGGGTAACAAACAAGCCTATAATAACCCTTTGTTTTTAAGTTATAAGCCCAGTTCCGGTTACATTTTTAGTGCAAACACATTTCCGCCATGTGGATTTTACTATATAAGGCCACATTTTGGCTACTAGGGGCCCCAATCTAAATCGGCAAAGGATACGCAGACCGCGTCACGTCCTTAGCGACCCCCCCAATCAACTAACGCAGGACCTTCAAGACCTGCAAGCAGCGGCGTCTGAGCCGTCGCCTCTTTTGTCTCCCCTTATTCGGCAGCCTTCTGCTTAGCCACGCGTAGGTTCCCCGTCAATACAGGCCGGTCCCACTTTGGTGAACCGTGCCTCTTCTAGCGCTTATGCCCTCTCCATGGGGCAACGCTAACCGTACCTCTCCTGACGGGGAGAGTCCCCCGGCACCACCGCACGGAATGCACAGACGGGAGTTGCACCGACGGGCCGAGAGGGCCTGGCGTGCGCAGCTAGAGCGTGGAGGGACCTCACCCCCGGATGGCCGGGGGGTGACGTCGTAGGAGAAACCGAAGATAAGCGAAGTAGACCATCTTTATCGAGAAGAAGTGACACATTTTTGAGTTTGCTACTATTAGAAGCGGGGCGTCCTGTGCGAACACAGTCAAGTTCATTAGTAGACATCGGATTATACGCACTATCAAAATGACAAAATATGCACTAAAAAAGGGTGAAATATGCGTAAAATGTGCACAATAAAAAAAAATATGTGCAATTAGAATTTACGTTTTCGATTAACACATTATAATTAAAAAATATTTATATTTATTAGTTATTTATTATTATTAAAATAATATAACGTATATAATTAAATTAAATTATTTATTATAATTATTGTGACAGTAAACAATAATATATTTTTCCAGGTTTTCTGCAGCAAACTTGTGACGTTTGTCACTTAACACATTAACTTATTGGCTGAAAATGACCTTTCAACGTCAACTTACGTTACCGGACAGAACTTAAAATTTGGCGCCATTACTGTAGAGACCTCTTTAGGCAGAGTTTGCCCGGTGCCGATGATAAATGCGTCTATTTTCTTTATGGATTCAAAACTGGGATTTTTATACAAAACTGCATTTAATTTGTGACGAACCTTTACAGTATCGCTCGTCAAGCATCGATACTTACCCGGTATCGATTAAGAAGTATCGGATACCTAATATTATAGGTATCGATTAAACTTACGGCTGGCACACGGCCGGCAGTGTGGCCGCACCTAGGGACGAAGCGATACCGTTGAGGTATCGATACCTTTACCCGATACAGTATCGTTCGTCAATCATCGATACTTACTCAGTATCGATTAAGAAGTTTAGTTTTTTTTTATACTGCTACTCCCCTGATATAGAGTTCAGGGACCTTTTTATTTCTATTTAACCTTTCATACCAGTTCTCGCATTTATGCCTCTCGCACTTTTATTCCTAATACTTTATCTTTCTTACATTCGTCCTTTCATGGTGTTACGCCGGTGGCTTAGTAAAACTTCAAAAGTGATTTTCTGTGACTTAGAAACGTTTTCAGCAGGCTGAAACGTCGTTTCAGGCCGTTTCAGAAGTAGCTCTTTCACATACTAAAAAATCTAAATTACACCCAAGTTACAGTAGTTTTCAGGCGCCTGAAACATGTTTTCAGTACGTTTCAGGCTACCCTCTATCCAATGCCGCAATAACCTGAAAACCCGTTTTCAGGCGTTTTCAGGACCCCTTATGAACCATTAAGCCTACTTCAGTAAAAGGATATAAATTTCAATAGGAGTGAAAGAGATAGCAATAGTAGAAAGAGACAGAGATAGTTAGAACATTCGAGAAGTATTAGAATGAGAAAACATAATTAGAAAGAGATAGACAAACTCAGAATATTCGAGAAAGATAGTACGGGAATATTCGAGTATTGTGTGACAAGGATAGCACAAGGAAGAGACAGTTATACTCGAAACGTCTCGAACGCGCGACGTCATTCCTACGCGCTTGTGTATTGAACTACACATTCGAGTGTGTCCGCGAATGTTCTGGCAAGAGTGGCAAGCACCTTAGGGGACTATATAAGGCTGTGTCCGGCCGCCGGGAGGAGAGTATTGTTTTGCGATACAGTGCGAAAACATCTAAGTGATATTGGAGAACCAAGAAGCGACCTTCAGTGCTTTCAGTGAAGTGATTAGTGACTGTTAGTGTACTAATTAATAAAAGTTCAGTGTTTTGGTAGACCGCCGTTTAATTTACTGACCCCAGCTCGTAACAATGCCTTTTATTTTTCTTCTTATTTTCTACTGTGGATGGGAGCGGAGGGTTTTTCTTTATTTGTGTACTTTATTTTGTGATTAACTGTGATTATTTTCTATTTATTATTACTTCATATTTTCTTATTTACTGTATACATTGCTACTATTAATTATTATTTTATCGCTGTATATTACATTTTTTGGTTTCTTAACATTGTGTATTCGTTTACATTTATCATGGTTTTATTATTCCAATATTACATTTTATTGTATTTTTGTTATATTTTCCTACCACTATCTTAGTCTAATACAATTGTTTCTATGTCTATTACATTCTAATTGTATACTAATTTTACATTTATTTATCTATTACAATTCATCATTATTACCACTATAATGTTATTCTTACACTATTATCACATCTTTACAGTTTATATAAATCTATTATCACAGTTTTATTATCTATTTTATATTTATAACAATATCACTATTTTATATCTAGTATCACAGATTTTTAGTTTATTGCCCCTTGTGCTATGTTCACGTGTGGTTATGTTGTGTTGTTGGGTGGCATATGTGATTTACCTGGTTTTTATTGTTCCCAAAATTTTTTCCTTCGAGGTCACCACCAGCGAGTGCAGTGTTGGTCTTATACTGCTTAGCGCAGGTTTGTCTCCTGCTGCTATGGCGGCGTAAGACGGCTTGTTTCCACTGCTGCATCCGCTGATAATGACCTGCTTAATTTCATCTATCTTTCTTTCGTTCTCTTCTTTCATTCTTCTCATATCCTCTCTGCTCTCTTGCATCATCTCTTCCCTGTTTTCTTTCATCATTTCTTTTATTCTTCCTATCAGATCTTCGCTTACGTTCTTCATCTCTTTCGCATTCGTTCCATTTTCCTTGTTCCCTTGCGTTTTCTTGCTTTCTTCCAATTCTATTTTCATTTCTTTCATGCTTTCTTTTATACTTACATTCTCTTTTTTCAACTTCTCATTCATCTTTTCTATCTCTCTCATTCTCAGTACATCCCTCCTCACTTTTTCGTTCTCTTTCTCTACCTCTCTTATTTTCTTCTCGCTCATTTCATTCTTCTTCTGCCATTCCTTTGTTTTCATTCTTTCTTTCTCTATTTCTTCCTTTCCTGTTTTCCCTTCGACCTGTTTTTCTATCTCTTTCATTCTTCCTTCAGTTTCTTTCTCTTTTCTTTCACCTTCTTTCACTCTTTTCTTTAGGCTTTCGTTTTCTCCCTCCAAGTCTTCTATCTTTCCTTGGAGGGACTGCCTTAGGTCTTTCATCTCGCTCTCAGAGCGGCTTAGCGCTATTCCTAACACTCCTGCTCTTTCGCTCTCTTTCTCTGCATTCTCTCTCCATTTATTCTTTTCATCCTCACATTCTTTCCCACATTCTTGCCCTTTCATTCCTTTTTCCTTTCTTTCCTTCTCTCTCTCATCTAGTAATTCTTTCATGTCCTCATCTAGTTCTTGCGCTACTCTTTTATACATCTCCATTTTTTCCATCATACCTTCTCTTTCACTCGTCATTTCTGTTATTCTTTTCTTGTTTACTACACATTCTTTCCCGCATTTGCCTCCACTTTCATTCTTCTCCAACTCCATTAATCTTTCATTCATCTCTTTTGTGCGGTCGAGCTCCTTTGCTCTCTCCTCCTCTGCCTCCTTGACCTTCTGGTACATGTTATTAATAGCCTTTAGCACCCCGTCCTTTATTTCCGTTTTTAAATTTCTTGATTCCCCCAGGTACTTTTTCGCCGACATAAGAGAATTTTTGGCCTCTTGTAGGCGGTTTGTGGTACTCTGGGGGTTCATTGTCTTCGTGCTATTTTTGGTATCCTGCTCTTGCTCTTTTGTCTCCCACGCGTCAACACTCCGCCTGACGTTTGTGTTGTTAGGCGAACCAGCCGCTGTCTTTCGTGCCCCTTCGGCGGGGCGCTGATGCGTGGTAGTAGTCGGGGTGCGGATGGTGGCCATTTCGGTGGCAGAGGTGTCAGGGGTAGTTGTATGTCCGATATGTGTTGTCAATGCTTTGGTGTTTTATCTGTAGGGTGTTGCGTGTGTTGTGTATTCGCGGGGATGCCCGGCTTCTTGCTTTCGCAAGTTTGCCTCAACTTTCGGTCCCGCGATTAAACTTGGCTCTACTAGTTAGAGTATAGTCAATCGCCGGACCCACCCTCGCGTTGGCTACGCAATACTCTACTGTGTGGTTGTCAGTATCTTTATGGTTAGGTTAGGTTTTTTTTTTTTTTTTTTTTTTTTTTTTTTTTTTTTTCGAGCCGCACCCCTGATGTATTTTCAGGGACCTTATGTATTCTATCTTTATTTATTCACTTATGTATTTATTTATTATTTCTTTTATTCCTTCTCTTCCATTCTTCATACTGTGTCTTTCTATTGTGCTTCGTCTATCATCTCAAACTTAGTCTAGTGCTATTCATTCTTTCGTGCTTTCTCTGGCGTGCCCCA
>JAYEAL010000618.1:0-25575 GCA_036419045.1 Scirpophaga incertulas | reverse complement strand
AAATGTAAATTAAAGCAAGCTTATGAATTTACATTTATGGCTTTGAATTGTTTTTAATAAATATTAATTTTTGGAATCTCAATTTTATAGCTAACATCGATATAGCCAACAAAAATCGGTAAATTTGACGAATATTCTTACGGATCCTTGGATTATTGTTTTTGTCGATCGATAATCGATATACAATATATTGACCGACAACTTCGAATATTCCCAAAATTGAATATTTTTCTTGAGTCGACAATTTTTCCGGAATCAATTAATATAATAATAACAAATATTTTGTACACTCCATACACACTTTCATCAAATTTCTTTTAAACTAGCTTTCTGTCCGCGGTTTCGCCCGCGTGGAATTCGGGTCTATAGAGGGTTAAGGGTCATAGCTTTTGCCCACGGCTACATATGCGCGGAAGTCGGTTTATGGCGCGAAGGCTTTATCGCGCTTCCCGTGGGACTATCCGTTTTTCCGAGGTAAAAAATACCGCAAAACCTTGCTCAAGAATCACTCTTTCTATTGATGAAAACCGCATAAAAATCTGTGCAATAGTTTTTGAGCGATGCCTTTATTGCGCCTCCCGTGGGATTTATCGGTTTTTCCGGAATACATCATAGCCTAGAAACTTCTTCAAGATTCACTGTCTATTGATGAAAACTGCAGGAAAATCCGAAGAGTAGTTTTTGTCGCGCATCCTACGGTATCTTTCAGGGTCAGTTTTCTGGGATAAAAATAGTCTGAAACTTTCCTCGAGAATCACATCATCTATTGATGAACAACACATGAACACATGAAAAACCATGCAGTAGTTTTTAAGCAAAGCCTTTATTGCGCATCCCGTGTTGTTTGTCGATTTTTCCGGGATAATAAGTAGCCTATGTTACTCTTCAACCCTTCAACTACCTCCACATAAAAAGCCACGTGAATTCGTCGCTCCGTTTTGCTGTGAAAGACGGACAAACAGACAGACACACTTCCTCATCTATACTAATATTATAAAGCTAAAGAGTTTGTTTGTTTGTTTGTTTGAACGCGCTAATCTCTGGAACTCCTGTTTCGAATTGAAAAATTATTTTTTTATTGAATAGCCCATTTATCTAGGAAGGCTTTAGGCTACATAACATTACGCTGCGACTAATAGCAGCGAAGAAATAATGGAAAATGTGGAAGAAACGGGGAAAATTATTCATATTTAAGGGCTTCCGTTGCGTGCGCTGCGAAAACGGTTCTAGAGACCAAAAAAATATGTATGAAAGAATTATTCCTCTTAAAATGTTCTAAAAAAATGTCCGCGACAGTATACGAGTATGTCTATCTTTTAATGTTAACTCACTAGAATCGTTTTTATGGTAATCAAATTTGGATATGTCGCGTTGTCAAGATCGGGTAACAGCTGAGGTGGTTGTTTGCAAAAATAAATATGATGCTCAAAATAACTACTCCATGCGGACGAAGTCACTGGCACAGCTAGTTTATAATATTAGTTTGGTCTCTCCGTGTTGGATCTATATCCCCAAGCGCTTATATCACGTGATATAAGCGACCAGTGGACGACAGGATCGTCTCTTCCCTAGACACAGTAGGCGATGGGATCGTCAGTTCTCTATGCACTAAGCGATAATAATATAGTCCCAGGAGTTTCAAAATCTGCACAGTTATATGCAAGACAGCACTTACGAAAAAAAGTGTAATTGAAATAGCTCCCAAAACCAATAACAAACTGGCACCCAAAATAAAAATGTGTAATTTATTGTATTTCAAATTCATACTTACAGAAATACTTATATTAAAATGTTATTATACTACTAGCAACCGCCCGCGGCTTCGCTCGCGTGAAATTAGTTTTTGTTAATCCTGGTGCCTTATGTCTAAGAGACTCTTACAGGAGCCAGCCTCACGTTGTGTACAAAAATATTTTGTTTGTTTTGTTTCTTATGAGGTGAAATTTGACGAACTTGCATACTTGCAACCCTTATTTCACCCCCTAGCTGGTCAAAATTTCAAAAATGCTAGAACAAATGTTTAATGATTTCTTATCAAGTGCTTAAATATAAAGTTTCATGGTTTTATCTTTTAAAATTAAGAAATCCCATACAAACTTTCAACCTCTATTACAACCTCTTCATCCCTTTTTTTCGAAATAAGAAGTAGCCTGTGTTCTGTCTCAGGGTCTAAAGATTGTCTGTACCAAATTTCATCAAAATCGGTTGCGAGGTTTAAGCGGGAAAGCGTAACAGACAGACAGACAGAGTTATATTCGCATTTATACTATTAGTTGTGATTAATGAGTTCTTAATGACATTATGTATTTAAAATTATTGTTTTGTATTTGAATTCATTGTTAGACATTATTCTATTGATTTTTTAACATTCTATTTTTTCTAATTGACATATATCTTCTTACGCTGTAGATTTGACTTTCTGCCACCTACTACCCGGTCTCAGCGTGCTTGTGTGTCATACCCTATTTTAAATGTACCTTTTTCGAACTCAAAATTCTACTCCCGCTCCTTTTCTGATCGTGCTGCTAGATTGTGGAATGAGCTGCCAGCCAGTGTTCAAGATTGTCAATCCATTGCGTCTCTTAAGCGCAATCTAAAGGAACATTACCTATGTAGATTGTCTTAGACTACTTTCTGTACTTGATCATAATGTATATATATGTGTATGTGTGTATTATGGGTAAGTATATTTATATATTTATGATTATATGTGATATCAAATAAATTAATCATATCTGACGGCACATGATTACGCTAGGTTGTAGTAAGAATGAGACTCAAAACTGCTTGATATGATGTAATTATTAACTATAAAACAGATGTACAAAAATTAATGTTTTGACAGATGATGTGTCGCAGGTCGAGTCCCAGACCGCAATGACGATAGCTTCCTGCCGCTGCACCGATGACGTCTTGAGGTATTGATGATTTGCAGCGTAGGATTAAGCAGGAACTTTTGTAGCCTGAACATGTTCCCCCCCCTCGAAAGCTTCAGTATTTCGAGAAGTCGTTTCTGATGCGACTAAGGAGCAGATGTTGTGTGTAGCTCTGCGCACAATGCCTTTCGATGTGGAGATATCTGCGACTCTGCACGTTCCATCGGATCCAGGATAAAGCTTATGAATGCGTCCCATACGCCATTTCAAAGGAGGTAGATTAGCTTCTTTGATTACCACTAAATCGCCTTCTTGGAATCCTCTTTGCTGGATTCGCCATTTCGTACGTTGTTGCAATTCATTGAGATACTCCTTCCGCCAACGTTCCCAAAAATGCTGGCGCATCTTCTCCAGAAGTTTGTATCTGTCCAGTCGGTTCAGGTTCACCTCCAGCAGGTTCTCACTAGGCAGAGATGTAAGTGATTTGCCGATCAGGAAGTGCGCAGGAGTCAATGGAGTTAGGTCTGTAGGGTCTGAGGAAAGAGGGGTTATTGGTCTGGAATTGAGGATGGCTTCAATTTGCTTAAATAAAGTTGACAACTCCTCAAAAGTTAGATGTTTGTCACCTAAAATCCTAACTAAGTGGTGTTTTACGGATTTGACACCTGCCTCCCATAATCCTCCGAAGTGGGGAGAGTAGGCCGGGGAAAATTTAAATTCAATTCCTTCGTTGGATGCGAAACCAGTTATGTTTTCACTGTTAGATTTTAAAAATCTCGTTATTTCGTTATTGGCGCCGACAAAATTCGCACCATTATCACAATATAATTGCATAGGTTTACCTCTGCAAGAAATAAATCGACGTAAACATAAAATGAAAATATCACTCGACAGGTCGCTGGCTAATTCTAGATGTAAAGCTTTAGTGCTAAAACAAATAAAGAGGCATAGATAGCATTTGCTTATTTTGCAACCACGTCCTTTGCGATCGGTAATGTAGAATGGCCCAGCGAAATCCACGCCACTGACATGAAAGGGAAGATTTGGAATCACCCTGCTAGATGGTAAATTGCCCATAATAGGATTGAATGATTTTGATTTCATCAATCTACATGTTTTGCATTTATTTATTGTAGACCGTGCTAGTATTCTACCTCGTAAAGGCCAAAATCTATTGCGTACGCTACTTAATAAAAGTTGAGGGCCGCAATGAAGTAGTTTTGTATGTTGATGTGCAAACAGTAATTTAGTGAAATTGTGATTATTATCTAATAGAACCGGATGCTTCGTTTCATAAGGTTCATCTGAATTTTGCAAACGACCTCCCACAGAAATGATGCCATTGCTGTTGAGAAAAGGAGTAAGAGATAGAATTCGAGATTTTGTAGGTAAGCATTGTTTATTTTTCATAATTTTAATTTCATGTGAGAAGCATTCACTCTGGTGCTGTTTAATTAAAATTACTAACGCATTCTCTAGTTCACTAGGACCTAAAGGACCTGTAAGTTTAAATTTTTTGTTTTTTACATTGTGTATGAATCGCAAGATGTATGCAGTGGATCTATGAAGTCTTGTGAAGCTCGAATGTCTATCAAAATTCACAATACTACAGACATCCGCGGAAGGTATTTTGTTTGTGCATTGTAGTGCAAATAATTGATTTGTATTGTTGTTATTAAACTTTTCATTTTTTCTTTCAGGTAGTTCCAGAATGTTTCGCGATCCTATGTTTTGAGGCCAGGCACATGGGTCCTCATTCAAAAAAAATGGACCCTCCCACCAAAGACGAGCAGAATGAATAGATTTTGGACTTACTCCTCGAGATGCTAAATCTGCTGGATTTTTATCTCCAGGAACATGTCTCCAAACACCGTGTGTGGTAAGCTCCTGTATCTCACTAACGCGATTTGAAACAAAGGTCTTTAGATCGCATGAGCTAGACGATAGCCACCCCAAGACCACAGTTGAGTCGGTCCAATAGAACACTGATCCAATTTTGCAACGCAAAGCCTTTAAAACCTTGGCACTTAAGCGTGCTGAAAGCAATGCGCCGCATAGCTCGAGTCGTGGAATGGTTGCCGCCTTCACTGGAGCGACTTTAGTCTTGGAGCACAGAAGCCTGACTAAGACCTGACCAGAACTATCAATGGATCTGAGATAAATAGCTGCGGCATAAGCCACTTGAGACGCGTCAGAAAATGAATGCAATTCAATTTCCACACAACGAGGAAGAAGGACATGTCTCGGTATTTGAATTTCTAAAATAGAATCTAAATTATTTGCAAAATTTTTCCATTCTCTCTGTAATGCCTCATTTACTGGATCATCCCAGTTAAGTTTCAACAACCAAAGCCTTTGTAGAATCATTTTTGGAATTATTGTGCATGGACTAAGTAACCCTAAGGGGTCAAAAAGTTTAGCAGAGTTGGACAAAATGGTTCGTTTGGTTATTGGTTGATTTTGTTCCATATCGACCGAAAATTGTAGAATATCCATTGAGGGATTCCACTTAAGACCCAATACAGTTGATTGTAATGATAAATCTAAATTCTTTGTCTGGGACATGTCTGTTGCCTTTATAAAGACGCCTGTCGCATTTGTTCGCCATTTGCGTAAAGGAAGACATGCCGAATCAAGTATAGACGTCACAGAACGAATTATATTACGCAATTCATCCTCTGTTTCGGCTCCTGACAGAAAGTCATCAACATAAAAATCATTTTTAAGTAATTGGGACAATATAGGATCACATTCTTTTGACAACTGTACTAAACATCTCGTACTAAGAAACGGCGCTGATGCAGTCCCGTAGGTTACGGTGTTTAACTGAAATGTTTTGATACGGTCTTTTGAGTTATCACGCCACAAAATCAGTTGCAAATGACGTTGTTTTGGATCGACCAGCACTTGGCGATACATTTTTTCTATGTCAGCCGACACTACAAAGCTATGTTGCCTGTATCGCAATAAAATTGAAAATAAATCATCCTGCACTACTGGACCGATGTGCTGAATATCGTTAAATGACACACCAGTAGTGGTTTTTGAAGACGCGTCAAAGACAACACGAAGCTTTGTAGTTTCGCTAGCCTCTCGCACTACGCCATGATGAGGAAGGTAACAACCAAATACTGGACGTGAAATTTCTGTCATATGCCCTAGGTGCTCGTACTCATTAATAAAATCGTGATATTGTTGTTTTAATTGTGGATTTTTATTAAGTTTTCTTTCTAATTGTAATAATCTTTTTTCAGCTATGCCGTAAGAGTCACCCAAAGACTTTTCGGAATCTTTCAATGGAATTTGAACACAAAAACGACCATCATATTCTCGACTGGTTGTGGAAGAAAATAATTTTTCGCAATAATTGTCAGTATTATCTTCTATAATAGATGGTATCTCCTCGAGCTCCCAGAATCTGCTTAATTGTTGACTAATTTCCTTTGAAAAATTACAATGAATTTTTTTATTGTTTGTGTTGAAGTGACATTCCGTAGTGGAACCTGCCACTATCCACCCCAATTCCGTTTCTTGCAGAATAGGCCCTTGTGGCCCTAAAGTCATTTTACCGGGTTTCAAAAGCTCCCAAAATATATCTGCACCTAACAGAATATCAATGTCCGAGGACTGGTAAAAACTCGGGTCGGCAAGTTTGACATAACTAGGAATCCCTAAATCCTGTATACGCACAGTAACTTGTGGCAGCTTGTCTGTGATTTGAGGTAATATAAAACAATTTACTATTACGTTAAACGAATTATGAATTGATTGAAGCTTTAATTGACAATGTTCTGTTACCTGTAAAACAGAATTTCCTAAGCCTGAAACACATAAATAGCTATTTTCGTTTCGTAGAGAACCAATTTTTTTCTGAGCTTTATCGCTAATGAATGAAGACTGGCTTCCGCAGTCCAATAAAGCTCTGAGAGTAAAAGTTTGATTGTTATTATTTATATTAACTAATGCCGTAGAGAGGAGTACTTGACCAGTGGAGGTGGCAGACATTGTCACAGAACTGGAGCTCGATGGAGATGCATCTATGGCAGAGTTAGGTAGTATGCTTTCATTGGTACTTGTACTTTTATTATTGTCATGATTTGCTTGTGATGACTGTAACGAATTTTGTTTATGTATCAATGTATTATGTTTTTTATAGCAAATTTTGCAGCCTCCCAGTCTACAAAAGTAAGCCTGGTGGCCACTTCGAAAACAATTAATGCACAGTTTCAAAGAGGTTAGTTTAGAAATGCGCTCATTAATAGGCATTGACTTAAATATAGTACACTCATATAATTTATGGTCTTGTTTACAGATGGGACAAGGTCTAACTGGAGATGATGTACTGACACCGGAGCCAACAAAAGATTTCACATTAGGAAGACTATGCCGCTTTTCAAATTTATTGTTTGAAATCTTGCTCGCATTTACAGTTTCCAACACAGTAGCTCGTTGACGAAGAAAACAATAAAAATCTTCTAATGTGGGAGAATCCTTATTATTTCTATACTCCTCCCATGTTCTCGACGTCACACAGTCCAACTTCCCAGAGGCAATATAAATAATAAGCGTGTCCCATTTGTCAGTCGGTTCGCCTAATGAATTTAATGCATTTAAGTTCTTAGATAAGACATCTATTAGATTACGAATTCCGCTGTGGGATTCCTTGGTAAGTTGGTCGATTGAAAACAAACATTTTATGTGTTCATTGATTAAAAGACGCTTATTATCGTACCGATCGCAAAGTAAGGTCCACGCAATAGCATAATTATCAGACGACACTGAAACAGAATTAATCACCGAAGCAGCCGGACCTTCCAGATATGACTTAAGGTAATGAAATTTACCAATATTATCAATATTTTCATTCTGATGTATCAAAGACAAATACATGTCTCGAAAAGTCAACCATTGTTGTGGATTTCCATTGAAAGGAGCAATTTTTAAAGGTGGTAATTTAATATTTTTACACTTAGAACTTACATTAGATAAAGATTCCACTGTATGCTGCTTTTCAAAGAATTCTAACAAAGATTGTGCTTGGGCTATCAAATTAAAAAAGCTATTTTCTGTGGTTTCGCGTTCTTGCATTTGCTTAGTGGTATCTTCATCCAACATTTCGATCTGTGATTGAATTTCCTCAAAGCTGCACGACATATCGCGCACTTTGCTGCAACGTAAACGAAGTTCATTTAATGTAACTGCAGAGGTTTCTTTGTAGTTCAACAAAGGTGATAAATATTTCTCAAATAATGTTAATCGAGACCTAATGTGTCCCCTTTGTTTAATAAGATCCTTAAGGTTACTCATTTTGTCAGCGAAACAACGATACGATAGGTACTTAAGAACAATATTTTCAAACTATTAAAGTGAATGACAATGTGTACGTTACGTTGAATGCGGGATCGGCGATAACAAACTCGTTTCGCAGCCAGCTGATCGGTACCGGTAGCACTTGTGCTTCTTTGAATGCGCGGTTCGTCGCAACAATAACTAGCAGAACACCACAATAATTTCTTGTATGTACTACCGTTACGCACCTGAAATTGTTCAGTAATCGTATTTAAAACATTGTTTTGACATCAAGAAACCTTTTTATTTGTTTGGTAATGGAAAATGAATTTACAACACTGAAAAACAGTAATAATTTTTTGATATTACAAACACACTTAGAAATACACTAGTTATAATTATTTAAAATAAGTGGATGTTTGTGCTTTAATGTTCAACAAAACACCGTTCTAAGCAATTAAATATAAACACAAAGATATATTTTAAGAAAGATGCAAGTCATAAATTTTTATTTTGCTTTCGGGTGGTTTTGTGCACTCTAAGAAAAAATAACTTTATTTAAGCAAATAGAAGCGGAAGGAATAAATAAAGTTATAGGAATGTTCACGCACTTCCCTCGGAATGATGGCTGCAGTTATATACTGGCGAGTTCCTGAAGGATAATCCGTCTTCTAATCTGGATGTCACTCTGCAGATCAGGATTCGATGAAAAGTATTTCTTCCGATCACGTCGGGGTCACCAAATGATTACGCTAGGTTGTAGTAAGAATGAGACTCAAAACTGCTTGATATGATGTAATTATTAACTATAAAACAGATGTACAAAAATTAATGTTTTGACAGATGATGTGTCGCAGGTCGAGTCCCAGACCGCAATGACGATAGCTTCCTGCCGCTGCACCGATGACGTCTTGATGTATTGATGATTTGCAGCGTAGGATTAAGCAGGAACTTTTGTAGCCTGAACATCGAAGAATTCTGACAGAATGACATGTCGCTGTCAATGTCATCCTAGCGATGCGTCATAGTCTGTGGTAGCGGCGCAGCCATCTTGTTCGTGGTCAGTCGGACGGAAGACGGCGAGCGCACCACACGTGTGGCGAATCGCTTTGAATCTCGTGAATCAACGTGTATTTCTAGATATTTTTAAGTTAAATCTAAAATAGTGGTAATTAATTAAGTGTCAACGTGCATATTTGTGTAATTTGTAGTGATTAAACGACAATAAATGTAACTACAGTTTTATTATTTTACAATCCAAATCGATACGACGATAATTGTAACTACCGTCCTATTATTTTATAATCCAAATTGATGGATTCAACAATGAGTACCAATGAAGATACGCCCGTGATTACATATCTATTTTAATAATGTATGTATTGTATGTAGTATAAATATGACGATTCTATAATTTATATTTTAAAACAATTATATATAAATACTGTGACCCCGCAAATTTTTCTTTAACATGTTCACCGAACCATCTAGGGTTGGATGGGAGAAATCTCTCTGAGAGATAAGTTCGGTTTTGGACCAATTAAATTTGTACCTTCCAATATTTTTTTTAATAGTTTTAACTGTGTTCAATAAAGAAGAAAGAGTATTATATATATATACAATATATATATGTTTAATTGAATTTGACTTTATTAATGTATACCTAAAATAGTGTCGTGTTATAATTACATTAAGATGTGTGTGAGTGTCTAACAACCAAACAAAATTCGTTAAAATGATACAATTATTTTTTTTCAGCTGAAATCGGGGGAAAGAATATTTATTATTATCTAATTTTATTTTTCTTAGGTTAAGGGTAATAATGGCGATAGGATCGCGAAAACGCACCCCGCCATGTGGCCCGCATGGGCCTAGAGAAGTCAGGGGGGTTTTAGTGGGTAGACCGGTCCTGTCAGACCGGAGAGCCCCACACACGGACGCGCCTAGCCAGCGCGGTGTCACGGTGCATAAGGTGAATTTCCCTCTAAAAAAAAAACAGGTTAAGTAATTGCTCTCCAGTTGAACAATATAAAAAAAATATAGGGAACTCTATGCAAGTTCCAATGTGCGTTGTGCGAAAAATAAACCGCTCCAATATACTGTGAAGATCATAAAGGCAGTTCCCCACTGGAATCTAACTTCTCCGAAGCTTTAGAAGTCACAACAAAAGAGTTCAAAACTGGAATGGATATAATTGTGTTCGCCATTCGAACACGTCGAAAGTTCGCAGGTGAAGCTCTAAGTGTCTGAACTCAGCTATCCTTGGAGCTCGTAACGAGTACCCTAACAAAGTTATATTGAAACAATTTAGATTGTGCTGGATCTTGGAAACTGGTTAAAGGCCGACCCATCTGTGAAATGGCGGGACAAATCAATGCTTCCAAATTAAGATTTAACGATTAAAGGCTTTATAAGGCTTACTTTGTGATGTGATAAACTCTGAAGATTGTTCTAAAATTGTTTAACCCTGCCAAATTTCAACGTAATGTTACAAAATCTTAATCTCTGTATTTAAGAAATGGGATAAAGTTTGGTATAATTTTTACCACAGTAACGATCTTTCCTATAGGAAAATCTGACACAATAAACATCAAAAATTTAATCTTCAAATAGAATTTTATAATCACTGGCACGTCAAACGCAATGCTATGCCATTGGTTCACAAGTCCTACACCGGGAGACCTCGTCCTGGCAAGTACCAACAAGGCAATTTTTCTTCCTTTATTTTCACAGAGTCTTCAATTCACAAAACATCTAGGGTTGGCTAGTAGAAAACCTCTCTGATAGATAAGTCCGCTTTTAAATGATTTGACTTAAGAGTATATACATATATTAGCTTTCCGCCCGCGCTTCGCCCGCTTGGATATCGGTTTGAAAAACAGTTTAGACGATAACACAAATTGTACGTCATCCCTCGGGAATTCCTCATTTCGGGGATTCATTATCGTATCATTTAGCTTCTAAATTTACATGTTTGTATTCGTTTGCAATATTTTACTATATATTAAAAAAACATATTTTCTTTCCTCTTCTTGTTTTATACAAAGATCACACCCAAGCTTAGGTAATCACTATCAAAGACAGTTTTGCCTTATTCTACCGATTCCATCATTCATATTCATATTCGTTTATTCACTCTTTGCTTGAAATACGAGGTGTGTTCAAAAAGTAAGGTGACTTTTCAAATTTCGCGGGCAACGTACTTTCGATTATCGATTTTTTTTTTTTGTTATGTGGCACACTCTTCCCGAACATCTGTACCAAGTTTCAAGTGTATAGCATTTTTTGTTTGGTTGTGAGAGGCGTAAAGGATATAAGTGTTTTGCGTGCTCGGCGATTTCTTGCTATCGAAAAATATGGATCAAAGGATTTGCATCAATTTTGTGTAAAAAATAAAATAAAGTGCTCCGAAACACTTAAAATGTTGACAGTAGCATACGGTGAAACTGTTCTGAGTAAAAAAAATGTTTACAAGTGGTACAAACTCTTCCAAGATGGCCGGGAAGATGCCAATGACTAGCCTCGCTCTGGACGCCCAAGCACGTCAACAACTGATGAAAACGTTCAAGCATTGAAGAAAATGTTTTGGAAAATCGTCGAATCACTATCAGAGAAGTTGCTGAGGATGTTGGTATATCGCTTGGCTCGTGCCATGAAATTTTTTCTAAAGTTTTGGACATGAGACGTGTGTCAGCGAAGTTTGGTCCGAAATTGCTAAATTTTGACCAAAAGAACCGTCGCCATGAGCATCGCTCAAGAACTGTTGAATAACGTCAACGACGACCCAGATTTACCTACTAAATTATTTATATTTTACTGTCAAATTTCTCTTTTATACAATGATAAATTGTATTACATTATTTATAATAAATTCCCATGTCATATTAGATAAAATTGTATTAAATTGTCATTATGTCTTATACCTAAATAATCAATTTTATTAAATTTCATTTTAATTTACTGTCAAAATATCTTTTAAATTATAAAATGTCTTATTTAGCATAAACGTCTTTAAAGATTTTTCAAATTCTCTACCTTGGAGGACCTTTAAGCTTTCCGGCAAATGGTTATAGATCTTAATTGCCATATAATAGGCGGCATTTTTATATAAATTTAGGTCTACTGGGGTGCAACTATATTATTTTCCCGGCAGGATGTGTAACGACTAGGCTTATCAGAAACTCTTTGAAAATAGTGAGCATGATTTCTTATGAATCTACATAATTCAAAAATTCTTTTGTCTATAAGTGCAAATTAATTCTGCGGCCAAATTAAATTCGCCATAAGTAATTTCAGAATGTGGCTTTTGGATGAGGGGAATCAACATAAAAGTGTTTTAGAGGCAGCGTAATGAGAAAAGTTTGGTGAATACAAATATTAACGCAAAACAAATAATGAAAGGAAATTATGTAATTGAGTTATTGAAAGCAGAACGGTTTCTTCGTCGAATGATCGTACCTGCCATGTTTAGGGCGTTATAAATCTTTACATTGGTATGTAGAAAGATAGAGAAATGACGTTATATTAACTCAGACTATTAATTAATTAATAATATATAAATTGGCGGATCTAACTCGGCTGGGCAGCGTTTGGGAAGCTACGCGGCATATTCTCGGCCCATCTACCGCAGTGCCTCAAGAAGAAAGTCTTTGATTTGCTTTCTGTCTCTGCTTTCACTGGCAGTTTCCGTTATCTAGCTGCCAAATGTTGGAATAATACACCTCCTCCTTAGACATAAGACATAGACATAACTTTATTTGCAACCTTGACACACAAATATACACCAGAACATTATTAATAAAACCTTTTAAAAAAATTTTAAAAACACGCTTTCAAAAAAACCAGTAAAAACTGCAGACTAAAAAGTAAGAAAATAAAAAAAAGTTTAAAAACTGAAGACTTTAAAACCTTACAAATTTTGCGCACTAAAAAGTAGGAAAATAATTTTTTGACACCCTCCAAATGAATCCAAAATTGTTAAGACTAAAAAGAAAGCGTGGGGCCCTCATCATACTTCTTAATTCATACTGTCGTAACATCTTTAATTTGTTAAATTATAATTTTTTATTAATTATAATTTATTATATTAAGTCTACTGAAGTCTACGTATTTGAACTTTTATTCGCTATACACCTTACTCGAACTAGTTATGGATGGTTAACAACGTATATATTATTTTATTAAAAAGTTTGTGTCCTCTGTTATCTTTACTAGTTGTTTTAGTTTTTTGGAAGGAAAATTACATACTTTTGTAGTATTTATACTTAGAAATATTTCATTTGAAAATTCGGTGACCAAATTTTAATCTTTCTATTTCATTTTGATATATTAATGTATATTGAAATAATTGCATGACTTGCGCTTACATGAGCCAATTGCAGATGATACATTAGAACGATTCGTGATGTAACTTGCATGAGTAACAAAGATTTTTTGTGCTACTTTGCGTATTAAAGTCGGTTTTGTTAATATTTTTCTCTCAGCCTACATCACTTATTTTTTGTGTCATCACAAGTTATTAGAATCAACTACTTTAGAAATACTTGAAAGATATGGTTGAAGTATGATGAGGGCCCCACGCTTTCTTTTTAGTCTTAACAATTTTGGATTCATTTGGAGGGTGTCAAAAAATTATTTTCCTACTTTTTAGTGCGCAAAATTTGTAAGGTTTTAAAGTCTTCAGTTTTTAAACTTTTTTTTATTTTCTTACTTTTTAGTCTGCAGTTTTTACTGGTTTTTTTGAAAGCGTGTTTTTAAAATTTTTTTTAAAAGGTTTTTATTTTCCTACTTTTTAGTCTTGACTGTAAAAAATGTGATGTAGAGCAACCACCTGTCTAATTAATAGAGTAAAAGTTGATTAGTTACACTTCTATTGAAGCAATTAAAATTCATTGACTTACTTATTCAATGATTTTTGCAATGATCAATAGAATTGAAGCGTCTTCATGAGAAGCTGTATGCATATGCATTATAAATTTTTTATGCGGTCATTGGTGGATGATGATGAGTTTGATGTTGAAATTGGAATACTCATCTTGTCCCACGAAAATGGCGGTAAGTAACTGTCCATCCTGCTAGTGACCCCTTAACAGGATAAGGCATTTATACAACAGGGTGCGCCAGGTGCCCTCAGGTTCCCTACTAGCGATATGACATTTTTAGCCACCTTCATATCTTTCAGCCCTCGCCGTAGGCAGCATATTTTGGCATAGGTGGTCCCTACTAGCGATATGACATTTTTATACACCTTCATATCTCTCAGCCCTCGCCGTAGGCAGCATATATTGGCATAGGTGTTGAGCCTACCTTGTTTTGTTTTTGGACAAAGTCCAATTATACAGGCTCACCACGTGAAGATAAGTTAGGCTAATAGACAAGAAAGGCTATATATTACGCGTCAAGTCTTTTCGAGCCCACATTCGACACTCCAGTTGAATTTCAAAATTTTCAAACTAAGGAGCTCTCAGAAAAGAAGCTAAGGAGGTCTCTGCAAAAATTTCAAAATGGAAAAGGGGCGAAGGGCAAAGAATGCCACTTCGTCTCACGATGATGTCATCGTGAGACGAAGTGGCATCTTTTATAAGTTTTCCATATTCAACCTTTCAGTCGAATAATATATTCTGTGACAACAAATTCATATTCGCTCCATAGTGGTCTTTCCGAAAATGTCCAATTACTGAATGTATTTTAAGCATTGCACAAAACTCCATTGCCGCTCGATGATCCAGTTTAAATTGGTATTCAAACCAATCTTTCATGCAAATCATCATCACTACAGTTGGGGAAAAAAAACAAATATTTCACTCAGTCGTAGGGCGACGTCCTTTTCTCACCATAGAGTTTTCATATATTCAAAACCTAGAGTATTTCCCGTGTATTATTAATTTTCTTGTGTATTATTAACCTGGTGTATACCCCAATTTCCACGTATGGAATCGACTTTTCGCATCTACATAGGATACTTTTTACCGCTGTAAAATACCTCTCCCACGGGAAAACCTGGTAACAACAGCTAACCCATATCATGCATTTGAAATAGCCAATCCGCCATCTTGGATGTCCGCCGTTTTGGATTTAAGTCACGTGACTAACTTGTTCGTTTTCCTGACAGCAAACCCTTTTATTTGATACCCATATCATGGGGGTGCATTTAAAATAGCCAATCCACCATCTTGGATGTCCGCCGTGTTGGATTTAAGTCACGTGACTAACTTGTTCGTATTCCTGACAGCAAACCCTTTCATTTGATACCCATATCATGGGGGTACATTTCAAATAGCCAATCCGCCATCTTGGATGTCCGCCGTGTTGGATTTAAGTCACGTGACTATCTTGTTCGTATTCCTGACAGCAAACCCTTTCATTTGATACCCATATCATGGGGGTGCATTTCAAATAGCCAATCCGCCATCTTGGATGTCTGCTATGTTGGATTTAAGTCACGTGACTAACTTGTTCGTATTTCTGACAGCAAACCCTTTCATTTGATACCCATATCATGGGGGTGCATTTCAAATAGCCAATCCGCCATCTTGGATGTCTGCTATGTTGGATTTAAGTCACGTGACTAACTTGTTTCGTATTCTGACAGCAAACCCTTTCATTTGATACCCAATCATGGGGTGCATTTCAAATAGCCAATCCTCCATCTTGGATGTTCCACCATGTTGGATTGAGTCACGAGACTATTTTTTTCGTGTTACTGACAGAAAAACCCTTTTCATTTGATATCCATATCGTGGGGGTGGATTTCAAACAGCCTGTCCACCATCTTGGGGAGGCGCCATATTGGATTTGTAATGACGTCTTAGCTAGTCGTTGTATTGTCACCGGAAACCAAGCTTGTATGCAAAGTTTCATTTTAATTCGGATAAGAGGAAGTGCTCGAAAAATGAAAAGAAAATTCCACCCAGATTTACAAACAAGTCAACTCTATAGAAAGCGTGTAATAAAAATACGTAGGTAACATTGTGCCCTAGTAGCAAACAGGTCTCGGCTCAGCGTTGTGGCTTCACATAGCGCGAAGCGCTGATATTCTGCCAAAACCCTTTGAGAGGGTAAGTAAACCAGACAGCAGACACACAGAGAGAAACAGACAAACCTAAGCATACATATTACATTAAACATATTACATTAATAAAATAAAAGCGCAAATACGTGAATGTAGACAGATAATATTAATTATTATATACACACATACATATATATACACATACAGATACATATTTCCCAATTAGCCATCAGCATACAAATGGAGAGTCAGCATATCCATCAGGCAAACCAGTTCGTTGTTTTTGTAACAACATGTTTTTAAATTTTTTTAAACGTAGATTTACACTTTAGTTGCCGTATGGGAGGTGGGATGTTGTTCCAACATTTGGTTGCCTGATAGCGAAAACTTCCCCTAAACGCCGCAGTCTTATGCTGCTGATATGACAGTAGAAATCTAGTAAATCCTTTAAGACAGTTGACATCAAAATCTTCCAAAAAACATATTAAATTATTTTCTTTTACAGAAACAACGATTAGTATTCCAATATTATAGTATTACTACTGTGATAGTATTAAAATATTTATATATTCTACTTGTGTATGTGTGTGTGTGTCTGTGCTATTATACTTGTATACGCAAATACGCTTGCTTATAGGCGCGCAAAATGATTTAAGTCACTATAAGACCTTTGATTTCCTGCCAAGAAATCCCCGGGTGGTAGCAGAATACCAGTGCTTTGCTCACATCCTGATGTGAGTAAATTTCAGTCACTGAGCTACGACCTATTTGCACTTTTGCAGCGCACACAATTTAATTTGTTTTGTGTAATTGTTACGTTTGTATAATTTTAAGTCCTTTGTATTTGTGTGTGATGAAGTCAAGTGTAAATAAAGTTTTATCTATCTATCTGATTCGTGCGTGTTGCCAGTGATGACATACGGAGCAGAAACCTGGCCACTCACAATGGGCCTTATAAGGCGGCTCAAAGTCACCCAGAGGGCAATGGAGAGGGCTATGCTCGGAGTTTCTCTGCGTGATCGAGTCAGAAATGATGAAATCCGCAGAAGAACCAGGGTCACCGACATAGCCCGAAGAATTGCGAACCTTAAGTGGCAATGGGCGGGGCACATTGCTCGCAGGACTGACGGCCGTTGGCGGGAAAGGTCCTGGAGTGGCAGGCATATGCTGGACACCGCAACGTTGGTAGGCCTCCCACAAGGTGGACCGACAATTTGGTGAAGATCGCGGGAAGACGCTGGACGCTGCAGCGCAGGACCGATCTGCGTGGAGATCCTTGGGGGAGGCCTATGTCCAACAGTGGGCGTCTATTGGCCGAAATGATGATGATGATGAATGATGATTAATAAAATTGGATAAATTGTCAAAAAATACTGTTATGAAAAAAACCGGACAAGTGCGAGTCGGACTCGAGCACGTGAGGTTCGGTACCACTACACATCTAAATAAATGTTTTTCTTAATTCTTTATTATATCTGAGTTGATTTAATGAAAGGTAAAATGCGGTTTACGATTTATAACGTATTAAAAAAACCTAATTATTAGATTTCGTTCAAACCCATTTTTTGGTGGAAGTTTGCATGGCAATGTACTTACATCATATATTATTTTTACATTTATCAATCCCTTATTTTAGAAGTTATGGGGTTACACACATTTTTCCACTTGGAAGCGTCTCTCGCATAAACTATTCAATTAAGAAAAAAAATATATTAGAAACCTCAATATCATTTTTGAAGACCTATCCTTAAATACAACACACGTATGAAAAAAAAAAATGAGTTTCCGTTCTAAGTATGGGGAACCCCAAAAAATTTTGTATTTTTTTTCTATTTTCATATAAAAAGCAGTTCACCGAATACATCTACTTACCAAGTTTTCACAGTACAGCTTTTATAGTTACGGAAAATAGTAGCTGTGACACACGGACGAACAGACGGACGGACAGCATGACGAATCCATAACGGTCCCGTTATTATACTATTAAGAATTGCTTAAATGATAACAATGCTTAGGTTTAGTTTGACTAACTCAATAATCACGTCTATAATAATATGAACTTGTTAAAATTAAAAAGAAAGTTCTATTCAGACTTTATCTGAGATCAACTTCTAATTGACAACCCTATAAAAATACAGGAAAAAAAGATAGCCCTTATATAGCCTTATAGCCCGTAGCATCTTCGACGTGCAAAATCTTATTATAAAAATGAATCGCAAAATGTGTTGGTAAGCTCATAACTTAACAACGCCTGGACCAATTTGGCCAATTCTTTTTGTTAATGTTCGTTGAAGTTCAAGGAGGGTTTCTACAATGAGGAAAATTCGAATAATTATCGGAAATACCCTAAAACAGCCCTTTTATATCCCATGCAAACGTTTTCTAACTAAAACGTACAGTCGAATTGAGCTTTATTGTTATTGTATAAAGTTCATATTACAAGCACTCACTGTTGTCTAAACAATGAAGGTGTGTTCCTAACATCAAAGAGTCAATTTGCGCTTTTTAACGCTACATATAGTTGAAATTCAATCATATCTATCAAAACAGTGTGCGTGCGTGCGTTGGAGCACAGAATACATCGTTGGAGGATTTAATGTCACGTTCCAAAATTGAATAGCCACAAAAAGTAATAGTTCATTTAGACTTTTTTTGCGATTTGGTTGGCTATGCGACATTACCTATAAAATAATTAGGAACAAAAAAATTCTTCTGAACAACTGCATTCGGTTCATTTTTAATTTGAGAAAATATGACCACGTTTCCGAGTATCGCAAGCGCTTGAACTGGTTGACTATTCGGCAGCGTAGATATCTGAGAACATTGAGTGCTTTATACACTATCGTCAATGGCCCTAATACACCAAGTTATTTAAGTCCTCACTTCCAATCCTAAGTGCTTCTCACGATAGATCTCTGCGGTCATCATCTGGCTTGCTTCTGAAATTTCCATCTCACCATACTGAAATAATTCACGCTTCATTTTTTGTACAATCAATTCATCTCTGGAATGCTTTGCCTATCGATATTAAAACATCAACTAGCAGAACTAGTTTCAAAAATAAGTTGCGAAAACATATTCATCAGAATAATATACTCTAAAGACTTGTTGCATATTTGTCGGTTTTATTTATTTATTACTATAGATATATTTCTAACTATTTCGGGATATAATTTTATGTATTAGTATATTATATATGATATCTATGTATTAGGATTTTATATTTATATATATGGATGATTTATAAATAGTCATTTCACTGGTACATCTACCACCTTGCTTTCTGCACCATCTAAAGGTTGGCTGTTAGAGAATGCCTCAGGCATTAAGTCCGCCACTGTACACATTGTACACGAAGTATAAATAAATAAATAAATAAAATAAAAAACTGCCACTGTACAAATCTTTTTGACAGGACGAAGTCTGTCGGGTCCGCTAGTAAACAAATAAATATTTGTAACACTTACACCTATTAGCCTAGGCAAAAGCAAGCTCTGTAAGGCTTGTGTTATGGGATCTAGGGTACCAATATCTTAATATATATATTTCTTGTGTGCGTGTGTATGTGACTGAACTCCTCCTAAACGACTGGACCAATTTTGATGAAATTTTTTGTGTGTATTCCAGGGGGCTTGAGAATGGTTTAGATTCACAATACGGTCATATAGATATTGTTTTTCAGCTAAATTATTTATTTAAAAACATTTGAGACAACGTGAGACAACGTGACATTTGAGACATTTGACATTTGAGACATTTGACAGGACAACGTCTGTTGGGCCAGCTAGTATATTTATATATGTATAAACATACATATATTAAATCTATATTTGATGGAAATATATATTAACATCACATTAATACATCGCTATCATCACACAAACATCTTCCCCACCGGATCAAAACCCGGGACCTCAGAAACGGTGACATCTTTTTAAACCAGTGTACTAACCACTCAACACTGGAGGTCGTCAAAAGTGATTGCAAAAAATCCTATTTGAATATATTCTTTTCATTTTATTTATAATTCTGCACCCAGCTTCGCACGCGTGGATTTCGGATTGGGTCTATAGAGGGGTTAAGGGTCATAGCTTTTGCCACGGCTACATATGCGCGGAAGTCTGTTTATGGCGCGAACGTTTTATCGCGCTTTCCCGTGGGACTATCCGTTTTCCGAGATAAAAAAAATACCGCAAAATCTTGCTCAAGAATCACTCTATCTATTGATGAAAACCGCATGAAATCTGCGCAGTAGTTTTTGAGCGAAGCCTTTATTGCGCATCCCGTAGGATCTGTTGATTTTTCCGGGTAAAAAGTAGCCTATGTTACTCTCCATCCCTTCAACTATATTCACGCAAAAAAACACGTCAATTCGTCGCTCCGTTTTGCCGTGAAAGACGAACAAAAGACAGACACATTTCCCTCGCCATTTTTAATATTAGTATGGAATTAAAAAACAAATAAAATGAAATGATCTGTATTTATTGGTTATACGTGAAATAAATTACAATCAATTTAGTCACTACTTGTACAGTCACTATTTCAGCTTCTGTTTCTTCTACTGGAGCGCAACCAGATCATCCCCACTTCAAGCTGATTAAAAAAACAAATGTACCACCTGGTTTGATTCAGGTCTGATTAAACTAACTTAGTTTGAGTTGGCTTGACGCCCTTTGGATGTGGTTGAAATCATGCTTCAAAAATTACTAATATAATAATAAAGGCGTAGGGAAGTGACGACCCCATCGCCCGCTGGTGGGGCATTTAATGCCCTTAACTGCCATAAATGCCCCATCAGTGCAGTCAGTCTCCCTCAGGGCAGCTTGTGGCGAGCTGGCGGTGAGTTGCGTCACCGAGGGTACCGATGTGCTTCAGGGGGGCGTATGCCACCCGCCTCTGTCTTGCCTTAACCAGCCGGCAGAGGGGAGTCGCAAGAACAGATGCTCGAAGGGTGGAAGTGTAATAATGTCATAACGCCGACGGCGTCTCGATCGCTCCGCAGACACACCTCTCTACACCCTTAGCCGTTCACACCAATGTTGCTCTCTTCGCACCAATATTGGTCTGCTTTTTGCGGTGCCCATTTAGTGAGCGGCGAGTCACCACCTGCCATATTTAAAATCAATTAGGATGCTTTGAGAAGGCAGGTGACCGGAGTCTTTTCCATAGCCCGGTTTTCATTACCACCTAAATCGAAATGCAATAGGCCACAAACTTTTTGACCACTAATGACAATAGTTTCTGTGCATCTAACTGGGTATAGTTTTTGGCTGCATTTTTCATGATGCAGATAGAGATTGGACCCAGTTGGTACACTCCACACACACTTTCATTAAATTTCGCTTAAATAGCCTCTACGCGTTGGATCTGTATCCCCCGCGCACGCCTTATAAAGGACCGTGTCTTCAAAGACACGTGATGTAAGCTACAAAATTAATAATAAATTATAAAATAAAATTCAAAAAATTTTGCTAACAAAGCCTTCAAAAAAATGTTAATAGGGAGGGTAATAACTACAATATACTTCCGGTTGTTAAAATCTCAAACCTATATACATACCTATATTTCGCTAAATTACAAAGTTTTTAGGATCCATTACAAAATGTGTAAAGGCGTTTTTTAACAATTCTATTCTCTTAGTCTAATTCTGTGATCAATTTTTTCAAAACTTTGACGCATCCAATTGATCTGAAACATAGGTTTGGTTAGTTTAGGTTAGAGTTCTGAGGAACTCTATTTTCGCTGATAATGCAATCTTTAGCATTGATTACTTAGTTAACACAATAAAAATCATTAACGAAGCAATAATTTTGGAAACTTTTATTTTTGGTAAAATGTTTAATATGAACGATTTGGAATAACATAATTATATTCGTCATTTGAATCCTTGAATTCTTTTCTTATCTATACTAATATAATAAAGCTGAAGAGTTGTTTGTTTGTTGTGTTGAACGCGCTAATCTCCGAAACTACTGCGTCGATTTGAAATTTCTTTTTTTGTTGGAAGTTCCATTTATCGAGGAAGGCTATAGGCCTAAATAACATTACGCTATGACCATTAGGAGCAAAGACAGAGCGGTAAATGTGTAAAAAACGGGGAAAATTATTCATTTTTGAAGGCTTTCTTTGCGTGCGCTGCGAAAACGGTTCAAGATACACAAAAAATATGTATGAAAGAATTATTCCTCTATACATGATCTAAAAAAAAGTCCGCGACGGCATATGTCTATCTTTTAAGGTTTAGTCACAATGACCGTTTTTATGGTACCAAATTTGGTCGAAATAATTTGTTTAAGTTGTATCAACATAATAATACTAAAAATTCTGCAGAAACTCGACCATTCCGAAAATCCCGCCAAGAACGGGAACTATGTGGGAAAAACCAAAAATCTGCCGGAAGTCACTATTCCACGCGGACGAAATCGCGGGCAAAAGCTAGTAAAATATATTTTATTAAGTATATTTCATGCGGTTTCATTCAACTGCCAAATTAAATTATAATTGCGTCAAGTAATTTTAGAGGTTGTTCAGCATTTTGTTCAATCAAATACGTACTAAGCCAGCTCACACCGAACAATCTAATTTGTTTGTTTAAAGGGTGCAATTTCGTAGCGTCGACTGTAAATCCCAATAAAGACCCGCTAGTTCCGCGTATAATTTCGCCGGGTTCCCGAAGCGCTGCCATAAAAATTGCAAGTCGGTTATTGCTTTATATTTCCTGGGAGTAAACCACATGACAGGACTATTAGTTTGGCTAATTTCTGTGCATCCGTAGAGAAAATAGGGCTGCTACCAAGCCATCAAGGCTTTTATTAACTTCATAAGATAATTTGAAATAAAGTCAAGTTGTTTCTTCTACATAAGCAAAAGCTAGGAATGACTAACCACAGATTACTAATTGATAAATTTCTGTATAATATAATAATAAGGTATATATAATAAGATTAATAATAGACTTTAATAGATTTTGATAACATCAGATGGCAACCCTTGGAGCAATCAACTTTATAATTGAAGTCGACTCTCGACTCATGAGCTGTTAGTGGTTAGCGATTCAAGTTACTTCAGTTCGACAAGTATCGAATGCATACTTCTGCTCTTTTCAATTGAAAAAGGGCTATTTAATCGATGTAATTTTAATCAAATTTGATATGATTGATTTTATTATATTTTAGGTTCGCTGGCGCGGTTTCGGATGGCTTCAGATATGTTATCGGAAGTGATCAGAAATATCAAAATTGAAATTGTTGACAACTATTACAACAACTAACACGACATTTATTTATCACTGGCTGACCCGCGCCCACTTCGTTGGGGCGTAATATTAATAATCCCCGAAGCGAGCACGAAAGCGAACTGAATTAAACCCGAAGCCATCGCGCGCCGTCCGCTGATGATGATGATAATGATGATGATGATGACACTCAACAATAATGTGGCTTTCTATTGGTGAAAGAATTTTTAAAATCGATGATGATGATGATGATGATGATGATGATGATGATGACACTCCGCAATAAGTGGCTTTCTATTGGTGAAATAATTTTTTAAAATCGATGATGATGATGATGATGATGACACTCCGCAATAATGTGGCTTTCTATTGGTGAAAGAATTTTTAAAATCGATGATGATGATGATGATGATGATAATGACACTCCGCAATAATGTGGCTTTCTATTGGTGAAAGAATTTTTAAAATCGTTCAGTAGATATCCCGAGATTACCCCTTACAAATATACAAACACACAAAACTTTACTTCTTATAATATTAGTATAGATGAATGTTTGCGACGACTTACATTGCACCCTTGGTTTTTTTTTTATATTTAAAATAGGTTGCGTTTGTCCACAATCTCACCTGATGGTAAGTGACGATGAGACTAGGATAACACGCCTTACCTAGCAAATGCCTAGTTCACTCCAATCGGTTACGTGACTTGAAGACCGTAAGATTATATTGTTCCGGGAACACAGACGTCGGCAAAAGAGTTCCACATCTTAGCTGTTCGTATTAAAACGAAGACTGGAACCGTTTTGTACGTGTAAGAGGATAGTCCACCACGTAAGGATGGTTGTTAAGCCTACGTCTGGTTGACTGGTAGTGGAAAGGAGCGGGTGGAATTAATTCATGTAATTCCAACGCACACTCTCCGAAATGCAACCTATAGAAAACCGAAAAGGCAAGCAACTCTTCGACGGTGTTCTAGGACTCTGAAGACGTGAGTTTATTAAGTAATTTCGTCGTCAATAAGTTTTCTAGCTCGCCTTTCTACTGAGTCCAAGGCAGCCAACTGATAGCGGGCAGAACCGTCCCAAAGATGGCAGCAGTACTCCATGCAGGATCGAACTTGAAGCTTGATATAAGTTGAGCATCATTGAGCTTGGTAAATGAGGAGTAGAATATAATGTTGTGAAAGCGGCCTTCTTGGGTTCTGATAGTTTGTGTACGCAAAGGTGATTGTAGTCATAATTTTTTGAAAGTTTGGAGTCGCATCATTCGGAAATACCAACAGGAGATATCGATCCTGTTCTCGGCAAACTGTCAACGTTTTCTCGCGCTGAACGATGGCAAACAACAGCAGAGATCAACTCGAACAATTCTACGAAATATTCCCCTTGATATATGCAGTAGAAGAGATTTTTTTCTCTCTCAAGAGAAAAGCTGAGAATACTCCAAGATACCACTGCAGTGGAAAATGTCATAGTGATTATGTCGGACTTCACGCCGGCCAGAGCGGTCCTACCGGCCCTACGACTTGAATGGAGTAAAGCGAAGCTATATCTCTACCCAATGCCAAGAAGCCAAGCCTATATTAACAATCCGGGAAGTCGACGATTAGAGTCACTATTGATTTATAGGACAAAAAAACCGGCCAAGTGCGAGTCGGACTCGCGCACCGAGGGTTCCGTACAAACCTGCAAGGTTTACAAAAGTTCGTTCAATTACGACAATCGAGTCCATAACTATGGTATTTTATTGCAAAATGAAATTCATGACATTACTCTACGCGTTCATGAGGAAAAAAGTAATAAGTTATATTTATTAAAAATATTATATTTTGTAATGTAACTAAAAATTTAAGTTTTTCGGATTTTTTCCTGTATGTGTGCTATAAAACGTTACTTCATGCCAAATTTCAAGATCTAGGTCGACTGAAGTACCCTTTAGGTTTTGATTCCCTTGCGAGTACTTGCGAGTTTCAAAATATGTAGCTTAAATTGCTGTTTCTTTTGATTGCGTTGACATAGAAGTTTGATTTTGTTACAGCTTAAAAGGATATTATAGACCTGAGTATTTGGTATGAATTTCAATGTTAAACCCTCTACGCGTTTATGAGGAAATGGGTAGTAAGTTTAAAATTATTTTAAAAAAATACTATATATGTGATGTAACTA
>JAYEAL010000981.1:0-26652 GCA_036419045.1 Scirpophaga incertulas | reverse complement strand
AATATCTCCATTTTACCTTGCGAAAATCTCATATTAATCAATTTTATCCACAAATATATGCACATCAATGTAATAATAACCTACCAGTCAATACTTGCGATTGTCCCATTATTCTAAAGTCCAGTCATATAAAATATCTCGGTGTTATCATTGACGAAACACTTTCATTTCGACCACATATAGAGAATCTGGTAATCAGAGTGCGTAAGTTGATGTTTGTATTTAAAAAACTTAGGTCTATAGCTGACGAGAATATTATCAAACAAGTTTACTTCGCCCTTTGTCAGTCTGTGTTACAATACTGCATTATAACTTGGGGTGGAGCACCAAAAACCAGCCTACTACCCTTAGAAAGATCCCAGCGCGCAATCTTAAAATATCACATTCTCAACCTTTTACTATCCTACGCGTCTCGTATATGAATCATGCAAAGTGTTGACTGTCCGCCAGCTTTTCATTATGCACACATTATTAAAGCAACATTGCAATCTTTCATATGATACTAATATCACTAACAAAAGGCGGAGAGATATAGTCTGCCAGTCAAATACCTTTACAAAATATGCTTTTATACATAGATATTTTTCATTTCTAGGACCATTTATTTATAATAGGCTAAATAGAGTACTCGATTTATATAGCTTAAATTATTTTAATTGCAAAAAACTTAGTTATAAGCATTTACAAAGTTTGTCCTATGACCAGACTGAAGCACTACTAGTTATATGTAAATAGGTAATAAGTAATTTCTAATATTCTTATTGCATAATATTCATGCAAACAAAAAATCTGTTTAATGAAGCATAACATAACATAACTTCTGTATTTGTATTATTGATTTATTGTGTATTAGCAGTGTTTTAGCATGTAAGCATTTTTCTCACCTGAAACACAGGTTCAACCTAGTTCAGGTAACACTATCTTAGGTAAATAATTTATATAAGAATAATGTTAATTTCAATGCCTTATGTATTTAAATAAACATATTCTATTCTATTCTATTCTATATATGTTTACAATTAATACGAGAAATTAAATGTATCAAAATCAGTGTTACCAACTCTCAAAAATATTTATCCCTAAAGTTTGTGTCAAAACCCCTAAAATCGCCTTAATTATTGAGTTGTCCCCTAAAAAATATGTACAGTAGACGCTCTATACAGTTACGCTTTCGTAGCGTAACTTTTAAAACGGACATTCAGAGGCGTAATTAAGAGATTTGTAGCAATAGTCAGTTAGAGTGGGGAACTAATTTCAATTTGAGGGAAAGGTAACTTTTAAAAACGTAACTTTTATATATTTTAAATATATTATTTATTTTAAATAGTTACCACAGAGTGGTTGTAGAATTACGAACTAGATGTTATAAGTCGGTAGGTCAAGAAATAAATATTAATGTTTTTGTTGGCTACATTGATTCACACGAGAGCCATTTTTAAATTATCTTAAAAAAAAAATAAAAATATGAAGAGTCAAAAAATCCCTAAAAATACCCCTAAAAATTTCAAGTCCCTAAAAAATCCCATCTCACTTATTTAGCCCCTAAATCTAGGGGGAAAACCCCTATGTTGGGAACCCTGATCAAAATACACAGTTTACTTTTTTTTTACTTAGGAAAACTACTACACAGATTTTCGATATAATTTTACGCTATAATTATGAAATCGTATAGGCTAGTTGATAGGACACGACCTGGATAGGCTTACCTATTGTGGTGACACACGCACGACAGTATAAGATTGAAAGCGGTCGGCGTATATTCAAGTTGCCTCACCCCGTTTCCTACATTGTAGGAGCGCCAGAGAACTATACATACCACATTCAAAACGACAAACACATCGGCGCACGGCAGGGTTGACCCCGGACTCGAAAAGCAACAGCTGGTGACACACGCATGACAATACAAATTGACGCTCGCGCAGCGGCCGGCGTATATTCAAGTTGCCTCACGCCGTTTCCTACATTGTAGGAGCGCCAGAGAACTGTACATACCACATTCAAAACCAACAAACACATCGGCGCACGGCAGGGTTGACCCCGGACTCGGAAAAGCAACAGCTGGTGACACACGCATGACAGTACAAGATTGAAAGCGCTCGCGCAGCGGCCGGCGTATATTCAAGTTGCCTCACGCCGTTTCCTACATTGTAGGAGCGCCAGAGAACTGTACATACAACATTCAAAACCGACAAACACATCGGCGCACGGCAGGGTTGACCCCGGACTCGGAAAAGCAACAGCTGGTGACACACGCATGACAGTACAAGATTGAAAGCGCTCGCGCAGCGGCCGGCGTATATTCAAGTTGCCTCACGCCATTTCCTACATTGTAGGAGTGCCAGAGAACTGTACATACACATTCAAAACCGACAACCCCATCGGCGCACGCACGCAGGGTTGACCCCGGACTCGGAAAAGCAACAGCTGGTGACACACGCATGACAGTACAAGATTGAAAGCGCTCGCGCAGCGGCCGGCGTATATTCAAGTTGCCTCACGCCGTTTCCTACATTGTAGGAGCGCCAGAGAACTGTACATACCACATTCAAAACCGACAAACACATCGGCGCTCGGCAGGGTTGACCCCGGACTCGGAAAAGCAACAGCTGGTGACACACGCATGACAGTACAAGATTGAAAGCGTTCGCACAGCAGCCGGCGTATATTCAAGTTGCCTCACGCCGTTTCCTACATTGTAGGAGTGCCAGAGAACTGTACATACCACATTCAAAACCGACAAATACATAGGCGCTCGGCAGGGTTGACCCCGGACTCGGAAAAGCAACAGCTGGTGACACACGCATGACAATTCAAGATTGAAAGCGCTCGCGCAGCGGCCGACGTATATTCAAGTTGTCTCACGCCGTTTCCTACATTGTAGGAGCGCCAGAGAACTGTACATACCACATGCAAAACCGACAAACACATCGGCGCACGGCAGGGTTGACCCCGGACTCGGAAAAGCAACAGCTGGTGACACACGCATGACAATACAAGATTGAAAGCGCTCGCGCAGCGGCCGGCGAATATTCAAGTTGCCTCAGGACGTTTTCTTCATTGTAGGAGCGCCAGAGAACTGTACATACCACATTCGCTCTTCGTATGTCCGAGTCTATTGGGATTCTAGTTGTGAAAATTTCAGCCACAATTCAGTTCGGGAGTCATTTGGAGGACAAAGCCAAAATGGCAAGTAAAAAATTGAGTGTTCTCAACAGAGCGAAATCGGTGATCCCAATATTACGGCTTCAACAGAGACCTTGGAGCAGCGGAGAGACTTTGGCTCTCTGTGTGTTCTGTATAGGCTCTTTAACGGAGAGTGCTCTGAGGAACTATTTGCAATGGTGCCTTCGTCACCTTTTTACCATCGCACCACCCGCCACCGTAGTAGAGTTAGTCATCCATATCACCTGGAACCGATCTTGTCTAGTATAGTTCGGTTTCAGTGTTCATTCCTTCCGCGTACATGCAAACTCTGGAATGAGCTCCCAGCTGCGATGTTTCCTGAGCGCTACGATATGTCTAACTTCAAACGAGGCTTAAAAAGGGTATTTCTCTGCAGGTAGGAGTGGCTCAGCTGTGCCCCTGGCACTGCAGATGTCCATGAGCGATCGTTACCACTTACCATCAGGTGGGCCATTTGCTCGTCTGCCACCGTATGGTATAAAAAAGAAATCAAAACCGAAAAACACATCGGCGCATGGCAGGGTTGACCCCGGACTTGGAATAGCAACACACACCGGGCTGCCGCATCATTTCGCAAGAACAGTTACGATACGGCGCGTTTGCATCTCGCATACATTACCATGAAACTAGTTCTATTTACAGTCGGCTCGATTCTATATTATTGACATTCATATTTTATAATCTGTATAAGTTAATCGTCGTCGACGCCCTACGACCGGCGTTGTGGTTCTCTAGGAGTAACTAATTTAAGACCTCAGTAGTCGAATGGTTAGTACACCGGTTTCAAGATATCGCATTCTAGGAAGTCCCGGCTTCGAGTCCCGGAGAGGGCAGATGTGTGTGATGAATTCGAGCAGTCGAACCGCCTCGATTGGTTTGGAGACATAATCGCCGGTGGTATCCATGAGAATTCTCAGCCTTACTTATCCAGAAGGATAAAAAAAACAAACAAGGCCGACAACACGAATGACGACTTCCTTAGTTGAGTGATTAAGTGGGTTTCAAGGTGTCACCATCTATGAGGTCCCTGGTTCGAGTTCCGATGGGGGCAGATGTTTGTGTTATGAATGAGAGGATTCTCTCTCAGTCTATCCGTTACTTGAGATTCCATAACACCAAGCCTAACAAAGCTTACTTTGGGTTAGGTCAATTGGTGTGAGTTTAAGAAATATTATTATATATGTATAATATATGTACGTTTATCCGTTACTTGAGATACCGTAACACAAGTCTTATAGAGCTTACTTTGGTCGAGGCCAATAGGGTAGACGACTACAACTGATTATGGCCGTTTTTATACTATAATTATCTGATTTGAGCAATTTATATCTAATGACAGTATGTCAATATGGAAATTTCAGTTTAATTATTAATTTATATTGTTTTTAGATTTCTAAAAAATGTGCATTTATTATTTACGTACTTCTAATGAGACGAACAGATTTGTAGCATTCTCACATTAAATGTAACATTTTTTTATATAGAAAGTATACCTATAAACGTACAAATAACAAAGTTATTTTAAAATTTGTTTATACGGTCATACAAATTTGACGAGTTTACTGAGTTATGACGTCACGATTGCAGTGTTTTTAGTATGGAGCGTTTTTGAGCGACCCGCGGCAGCGCCGCAAACATGGCGATGTATCTTCAAAAGTAATAGGTGCAGGTGTACTGTTGGTTCTACAATATTTCTCACTTAAAAGAGTACTCTTATTATATATTGAATTTAAAAAATTGTTGTCTACCCAATTGGTGTGAGTGTAAGAAATATTTATATATGTACGTCTATCCGTTATCATTAGACTAGCGTGCGTTATTCAACGCACGCGCAGTTGTTCACTCTCTCTTTCACATGAATGCGATGTTTACACAGAGTCTGGGGACATGCCGCAACTCAGAAATTATAATCAACAACTTTACTGAACTAAACATTTACTAATATACTTGTTTCTGATAACACAATTGTTAAAACCTTAATTATAATACGCAGTCATTGTAATGTAAAGCAATTGTACTTCTCATGCTTGAGGTTATACCGTGATAATTAGAGATCGGATAATCGGATGCATATTTACCTAAAATTAATTTTTGGCTCACAAATTATGGAAGCGGCTTTTTAAAATACATTTTGTTAAATAAAAATCCCGGGAAAATACGGGACTGCAAATTTAACGTAGTGATATTGTTTGAAAATTACTAAATTAGCACGTGGCATTTATTTTCAAAAGGCCAAGACTCCGGGTTCATTTATACAACTATGCATACGTATTTGCATGAAGTTTAGTTTCAGTTCCCCGTGCGATTTATGAATGTACAATTTATTACATGAAGAGTGTAATACGAAAATAGTGAGCTAGTTTGACTACAACCAAAATCATAAACGAAAGAAATAAACCGGCCAGGATTCCCATGAGGATTCCTAATATCATAGACAATGCTTACCGATGGTGAACCATAGGCAACATAAGACATGTAACGGTGTAGCCGTTACATGTCTTATGTTGCCTATGGTTCACCATCCTCAGGGGGATCCTGGCCGGTTTATTTCTTTCGTGTATGATTTTGGTTGTCAGTCAAAATTCGAAATATGTCATCTGCCAAAGCAAAATAAGCTAGGCTGACTCACTCTATGTTTCGCTTTTGTACAAAAGCGAAACATAGAGTGAGTCATCCGACATCCGCCCGCGGCGTGACAGGTTCGTGGGAACCCGTAAGGACACTACCACGACCCCATGGGCGTCGGCTCACCAGAGGTGAGCCGCTCGCTCGCCTCCCCGGTGGTCCGGGGAGGCCACCGATCCCCCAGGGCATCCGGGGGATCGCCGACTGACAGCGACCGGTGCAATGCAGGGTCGGCCTTAACCCTATACACCCCTAGGACAGGTTTGATTATCACACCAATTAACATCCATTGGTTGTTTACCTTAACGATTAGTTAAATGAAATCCTTAACTTTTCGCAACTACAGTAGTATTCGCAAGCACATTAAGTGTTCATCAATTGTTCATCATCAGAATATTTATCTGAGACCAGCTTCTAATTAACGACTCTGTAATTATACTGGGAGAAAAAAACAGTTCCACCATCGGACGAAGAGACGCGGCCAGGGACTCCATCCGTATGTGGTCGACATTCCACCTCTTCGTCCTTCATTATGTGAACCGCCAAGGAATGGAATTCCCTACCTGCGTCTTTGTTCCCCGATACTTATAATATAGGGATTTTTAAGGCAACAGTAAATAAGCACTATTTGAGTTTGCGTGTTCCACCTTAGGCAACATCTTCACTTAACATCAAGTGAGATCGTGGTCAAAAGCATTCAAATTTGTAATAATAGAAAAAAACCCTTGCTGGCATTTTTGCTGATTCTTTCCAGTACAAGGTCTCATGCCGTGGACTTGTGAATCAATGGCGTAAAATTTTTTAAATGCAAAAAAATTTTGATTCCATTTTTTTTATATTGTAGGGCGGAATACGATCACTTGATAATAAGCGATCACCTGCAAGATACCCCCCGCAACATCAGAGGAGTCACTGACGCATTGCCGGCTTTCAAATGGCGTCTTTATATAGATATAGTAGAACTAAGTCTGTATATATATATGCACAGACATATACACTTATAACTAACACCCAATTCTACGAAAATGTCTCCGGTGAAAATATGTTACGTATATTTAAGCTTGAAAATTTCAGACAAGTTTCCAAATTATAATAAATTCTCTAAATTGAGGTTGTTTTTAAACAAATATTTTGCAAAAATATTATAATATAAACGAACTGTTCGTTCGCGGAGTGTTGCAAAAAAAAGGGTGGCCAGTAGCCCTAGACAAAAAGCACGCGCGTCTTTTCTATTATATTTCTACTATTATAATAGACTAAGCGTTTTCTATCGAAAAATGCTAGACAAAGTGTATCTACTGATAGAATGGCTGTGTCTACAGTGACAGTAGAAAATAGAATAGAAATAGAAAATAATCTACCGTGTTTCGGCTACCTTATCTACCTTAAGTTCGTTTGCTTAAAAAGAAAAAATGCCATTAGGAGGAACTTCAAAACACACCATTTTAAAACAACAAACAAACAATCTATCAGCAATCTATTGGGTATGAGCAATCGCTTTGTTGAGTAGAAATAGAATAGAACCGTATCTATTTTTTACGTCACAAACTACATTTTGTCTATGAATTTGTATAGAACTCTTCTACTGTCAAAATAGAACACAGACGAGCGATAGAATAGAAACACAGTTAGCATCTTGTCTGCGAGTTTTCTATCAGCGTCATCAAGTCACGTGACGTATCTACTGGAAATGTCAGTTCCATACATTTTTTATGTTATCTATTATAGAAAACGCTAATAGAAAGGCATTTTGTCTAGGGTTTAGGGCAGGGTTTGTCTCCAAAACCGGCCATGTTGCGACTATTCCTCTTGAGGGATAAAGAACGGTTAATGCAGATTGGTATGCTAGCATTTGTTTGCCACAGATCGTTTCAGAACTCCGTAAAGAACTGCAACCAACGCATCACCTCCATAACGACAATGCGAGTTGAACACCGCGCACAGAACAAGAGGTTTAAGAGCAAGAAAACATAGAATTATTAGACCATTCGCCGTACAGCCCCGACCTAAGCCCTAATGATTTCTATACTTTCCCTAAAATAAAGAATAAATTGGGTGGTCATAAATGTTCATCACCTGAAGAAGCTGTGGCGCCTACAAAACGACCATTTTGGAGACCCCAACTTCCGAATGGAATGGTTGCTTCAATTATTGGTTCTATCGTATGGAAAACTGTGTCTAATTTCGCGGAGAATACTTCGAAAAGCAATAAATATATTTTTAAATCGTAATGTTGTATCACTTCCTTGATTCCGGAAATTTTCAGTGCCGCCCTCGTACAACGTTATAACTACAAAATAGCAATATCCAATAGGCGTGTCGACAGTATGACATTATCAAAGATTTAATGACTTTAGAGGAAAATATACATTCAAAAGGTTTAAAAAACTTATTTAGTTTTATTTAAAAAAATGAGATTAATAAGATTTTCAATAAAATGATTTGTTGCAAATCAGCGGCATTCATTGTTATGCAGATGATAGCACGGGTGACACATTTTATACCGGCCGAGCCAATATTTCTCGGGAAAAACGTCATCGAGAGTCGAAACAAACTTGTGTCTGAAATTGAGACTTCTTTAAAGAAAGTCTCAGATTGGGGTAGACTTAATTTGGTCCAATTTAACCCCACAAAGATCTCAGTCTGCGCGTTCACAGCAAAAAAGCTCCCGTTCATCGTGTCTCCTCGTTTGAGAGAGCACTCCCTTAACCGCCTCAGCCAAAATTGGGATTCTTGGTGTCGACATATCGAGCGTAGTTCAGTTCCGTGGTCACTTAGAGGGTAAGGCTAAACTAGCCTCGAAGAAGCTTGGTGTGCTCAATAGATCGAGGCGGTATTTCACACCGGCCACCGTCTGCAACTTTATAAGGCACAGGTCCGGCCTCATATGGAATACTGTTCTCATCTTTGGGCAGGGGCGCCCCAATACCAGCTTCTCCCTCTAGACCGGATTCAACGGAGAGCGATTCGCATCGTCGACCACCAGGAAACTTCAAGTCGGCTTGACCCTTTGGCATTGCGTAGAGATGTAGCTTCTCTCTGCATACTCTATCGCATTTACTACGGAGAATGCTCAGAGGAATTATTTGGACTGATCCCTGCAAGTACTTTCCGACATCGTTCCACGCGACAAACCTTCCATCCTCACCATCTCAATACTTGGCAGTCCACCACTGTGCGTTTCTCTAGAAACTTTCTGCCTCGCACAGCTAAACTGTGGAATGAATTGTCGCCTGCAGTGTTTCCGAGGCGTTACGATATCCAAACCTTCAGAAAAGAGCGTACTCCCATTTAAAAGGCCGGCAACGCGCTTGTGACTCCTCTGGTGTTGCGGGCGTTCATGGGCGGCGGTAATTGCTTGCCATCGGGTGATCCGTCTGCTCGTTTGCCCCCTATCACATAAAAAAAAAAAAAAATGAAAGAGTAAAATACTGCAATCGGCCATTTTGACTGAAACACCAATCACAGCGCATGACGTCATACTTATGTAAACTTCACTGTGTTTTGATTACCTTACATACTGATTGCGCGTTACGATTGATATATTATTTTTTTTTTTGTGATTTATCGACTTTACAACTCGAATCTATCTATAACAATGGAACTAGGCACTAAAACTTATATAAATTATATAAAAAATGGAAAACCCAGCAAGAAATGCTTTGCCCAAATACAAGTGGACTAAAAAAATGTTACTTTTGTGTTGCAGATCCCAATTTTTCCATTAATAATGTAGAAATTATATGCATAAACTTAGATGATGAATATTTGTCAAGTTTACTTGAAAGTATTATAAAATTTTGGAAAACCCATGTATATCCATTGTTATATAAAAGTGTAGAATAGGAAATAAAAATGCAGAAATTTAATTATTGTTTTATTTAATAAGAGAATCTTGTATATTAAATAAACCACAGGCTATAGTTATTACATCATCAAGAACTTTAACCAAACTTAAATTAAGACATGCTTAAATGAAGAGATTTTATGGATGATGATGGCTCATCAGAGGGAGTGTAAGAAGTATCACTGTCTGATCGTTCTATTTGTTTGACTATTTTACTCAAAACATTTATACTTGGTCTTGATGGGTTACTATTAACATCATGCTTGATTTTAAATGGTGATGTAGAAACAATGTAGATACGGCTTCAATGGTGATGTCATCTGATTTACCAAATTAGCTTTTGTTTGGTTAGCTTTACTTCTAAATGTTTTACATGTGTGTACTTGAATTGCTTTATGCAACATTCTTGGTGGCAATTGGGGAACTTCTTCAACAATCTGCTGAACTGTAAAACAAATGTTTTGTTATTTAAGTGCAATGTTATAATTATGAACACAAATAGAAAATTACAAGGTTACAAAAAAATCTATGTAATTTTCTAGCTAGTTTCACAGAATGAATCTGAAACATAGATCATTTCTTGAGATTTGTACAAAGGGATGCCGCTTGTTTAGTACTAAAAACCTCTTTATTATGGAACTAGAAGAAAAAACAATAGCATCTGTATGTCAGAAAATATGTATGTCTTTTTGATCTCATTTAATGGAGAAGTAAAAATTATATTTTATTTATGTTGTTTTACCATGAGTCCTAAGTGCAGTAAAATACTCATACAGTATATATTAAAACACTGCTATATAAGATAATCTGTACTTGTACACCAACAATGTATGCAATAATACTGAATTAACATTCTAATAAATAAGTTAGTAAACTATACCTGAACTACAAGATGCAATTTCTTTTGAACTTGATGGCTCTTCAACTATAGTACTTTCTTCAAACCGATTTTCACACTCTTCAAGAATCATCATCCTTCGTTTTTTAGTTATATAGGGTCGCTCCGTTGTGTTAGATGTTTGTGTTTTCCTGCCTGGTTGGCAAGTAAATTTTGTGGGCATACATCCTGGTTTCATACGTACTTGCGATACCGACCCCATCACATGGTATTCCATAAAATTTTCCATGTCATTTGGCAACTGAAAAATGCAAAGTTACCAATTAAAATTGATAATAAGAATGATAACCAAGATTAACATAAACATAACCTCAATAAATGACTAGTTATTCCATAGCCTTTATATTTCAACTATTTCACGTCAAACAACATTATAATAAGTTAAAAATCTATCAATACATAATAACATACTCACACCAAAGTGATCTTCGCAGAAATAAAGTGGCGAATTTGTCTTAACATCGTTCGGGTTTCGCCGTGCTTTAACAGTTTAACCATTTATCTCTTATTATTTTCTTGTATGGGACATGTACAAACACCTTGTTGGGTGTCGTTATTGATGTATTTTTGCACTGAGGCACTGCAACACCACTTATAAACTTTAGAATTCATTTTTAACACAAAAAATATGCAATGTTTGTTTACTTTGCTGTCTAGCTGCGCGTAAACAAATTTGACGTTTACGTAGTATGACGTCACACAAGACGCCATGACACGGCGAGCTGTTTTCGCGCAATATTTAAAAATGATTATAAAAATTGCTATAATCTTCCAAAATCTTTAGTTTGTTACTGAAATAAAGGTTTTGTTGTAAACAGTAGATGGTTATCTGCATTACGGAAGAGGATTTCAAAATCTTTCGCCTTGCCTATTGTATTGTGTATTTTAAGAAACATGTTTTTTTTTTATAGGTTTCGCCTTCATGCCAGAGGAAAGGATGTCGTGCAGCCATATTCCCACCCTCGTCTCATTTTAAGCTATCAAACGCAAGCTTACAAATCACGGCAACCGAACTTTCATAACCGTTATGCATTTCCTGTCCTTAAATTCTTACGTAATTTTACTTTATTTACTTTCAAATAATTTGCACCTATTCCAATTCCTAGTTTGTTTTCGTTTTTCTCTTATCTAAGGTTGCCTGTAAGAGATTGCTTTTAGCAATAAGACCGCCGTTTGCTCAATAATTGTCTTTGTTGTTTACTTTATTTTCTTGTATTATTTTTTTTTTTTTATACTACAACGGTAGCAAAAAGGCTTACGGCCTGCCTGATGGTAAGCAGTCACCGTCGCCTATGGACGCTTGCAACACTAGGGGCATCACAAACGCTTTGCCGACCTTTTTAAAAACCTATTTACTCCCTTTTTGAAGAACCCCATACTGTAATCCCCCGGGAAAGCCTCAGCAGGGAGCTCGTTCCACAATCGGAGCGTGCGCGGAAGGAAATTACGTTGAAACCGCACTGTGCGTGACCATTTAGGCTCCAGCATGTGAGGATGAACACCCTGCCGATGGCGAGCGGTGCGATGGTAGAATGTGGCCGTGGGCATCATGTCGAACAATTCTTTGGAACACAACCCGTTGTATAAGCGATAGAAAACACACAAAGAGGCACAGTCTCTTCTCAGACTTAAGGGCTCAATACCGCATGTGAGTATGGGATCGTCAACGATACGCTCAGCGCGTCTTTGGACCGAATCAAAAGGATCAAGTTGGTATCGAGGTGCTCCCGCCCACAGGTGACAGCAGTACTCCATATGGGGCCTGACTTGCGATTTGTATAATAGCAGTCGTTGCCTCGGAAGGAAGTACCGCTTAGCTCTGTTAAGCACACCTAGTTTTTTAGAAGCCAACTTGACCTTGTCATCTAAGTGACTTCGGAATTGAACGTCACTGGAGATGTTGACACCGAGGATCCCAATACTCTTCGAGATGTTCAAGGTTGTGTTCTGGAATTGTGGGGCTACAGTGAATGGGGCTTTTTTAGCGGTGAACGCACAAACTTGTGTCTTAGAGGGGTTAAATCGGACTAAATTGTCCCGCCCCCAATCGGAGACTCTGGTTAGTGTACTCTCGATTTCAGACACAAGTTGTTCACGACTTTCCTCCACAATGGAACGAGGGGTATTTGCACGGCCCGTGTAAACAGCATCTCCAGTGCTGTCGTCCGCATAGCAATGGATGCCGCCAAGCGACAGCATATCATTGATATGCAGCAGAAACAGTGTTGGAGATAGCACAGAGCCTTGTGGGACGCCAGCATTAATTATCCGAGTTTCAGAGCAGCTGCCGTCAACTACGGCTCTAATGCTCCTCCCGGATAAAAAGCTAGCAATCCATTTGCATAGCCCCTCGGGGAGTCCGTAAGATGGCAACTTCGATAGAAGACCCCGGTGCCAGACCCGATCGAACGCCTTCGCTATATCCAGGCTAACTGCCAATGCCTCACCTCGAGTCTCAATGGCAGATGCCCAACGGTGGGTGAGATACACTAGAAGATCACCAGTCGAGCGACCGTGGCGAAAGCCGTATTGGCGGTCGCTGATCATATCGTGTTCTTCTAGGTATCTAAGGAGCTTAGTGTTGATCACACGCTCCATCACCTTTGAGAGAAGGGAGGTTATAGCAATAGGCCTGTAATTCGATGGGTCTGATCTATCGCCCTTTTTGGGCACCGGGTGTACATTTGCCGTCTTCCATGAAGACGGTAACTGCCCTAAATGGTAGGAAAGCATGAAAAGTCGCGTTAGTACAGGACACAACTCTGGAGCGCACTGTTTTAACACCACTGCCGGTATACCGTCTGGCCCACTCGATTTCTGAACGTCGAGAGAAAGTAGCTCCCGCCGGACTTCCTTTTGTGTTATCCGGATTTCCGGCATGGAGTAACCACACCGCGGGATGGTAGGTGGCGTGGCGTTCCCATCGTCGATCATAGTCGAGTTTGAGGCAAAGAGTTTACCCAAGATATCGGCTTTCTCTTTAGCACTATGGGCCAAGTTGTTACTGGCATTTCGGAGTGGTGGTAAGGACGACCGACAAAAGTTTCCTTCGGCAGCTTTGGCCAGCGACCAGAAAGCACGACTACCCGAAGGGTAGCTTGCTAGCCGCTCGCCAATTCTGCCGACGAAGTCGAATTTCGCTCTGGCAATAATCTTCTTACTGGCTCTCGAGGCCGCATTGTACTTACGTTTCACATCAGTTGCATTGGGGTCATGTGTTCTACGAGCCGTAGTCCAAGCCTCGTAAGCAGATTGCTTAAGAAACAAAGCATCCTTACAAGACCGATTAAACCACGGTCGTTTTTTTGCCCCCGCAGTTACTAGTGCGTTAGGAATAAAATACTCCATACCCACCAGGATCGTCTCAGAGACAGCGGCTGCGCAGATGTCAGGATCATCTGATGTGAAGCATAGTTGCCTCCACGGGTACGATGCATAGAATTCTCGCAATCCATCCCAATCTGCTGACCTGTATTGCCACATACGACGCAAACAAGATGGCCTAGGTGGATCTGACCGCGCGCATGCGACTTTGGTCCGGACGAGACAGTGGTCGGAAGAGCCGAGAGGTGCATCCACTGAGACAGAATATCCTTCCGGACGTGTGGTCAGCAGAAGATCCAGCAAAGAGCTTGTATGGTTCTCAATGTCTGGTATTCTTGTAGGAGAATTGACCAGTTGCGAGAAACCATAGGCCAGAGAAAATTCGTGAGCACACCTTCCTGCGTAGTCAGTGGACCGAGAACTGAGCCATTCTAGATGATGGGCATTAAAGTCCCCTAAAATCACCAACTCTGCGGAGGGGTATTGCTCAACCACTTTTTCAGTCGTCAATGTCAGGTGCTCGAATAATCGAGTTGTGTCCGCATCACCGCTGTGGGACCTATATAGGCACGCATAAACGCGGGTGCCCCCGCAGTCCACACGTACCCACAATATGGATAGGTCCCTGTCTTCTAAATGAAATAGGCGGCGGCAGCAGATATCCTCCGGGCATACATACATACGCCGGCACGTCTGCGAAATGAGTGCTCAAGTACGTAGCCGGGATACATAAGGTATGACGTATCGGCCGGGGGAGATATCTGTGTCTCCGTTAAAAATAAAAGGGTCGGCTGCGCTGTCTCAAGATGTTGGTGAACAGCGTTGAGGTTTGCGTGAATACCCCTAATGTTACAAAAGTCCACCTGCGTGGAAAGGGGTGCCGCTGTGAGTGTTCTCCTTTTTTATTTTTAAAATTCATTTCTAAGGTTTCGAGTAGGTGTGGAGGCTTCGCTGTGCCGAAAGCTAAAGGGACAAATATGTGTAGCCAAATCAGGCGATGACCAACGCGGGTGTTGCGGTTTGTCGATGCAGCGTACGGAAGGCCCCCGGTCCCCCGTGGCAACAGCCGGGTTCCACTCCGGTCTCCTTCTCCGGCACGACTGCAACCACAGGAATTTTTCGCAGGCTGGCAGTTCAGCCTCCCAAGGCGGAGATTAAGTAGTCCCTGGGTTCGGGAACTCTACTAACCTGCGGGCGGCCAGCGGTTAGCCGTTTCACCAGGTCTCCCTGACCGCTGCATCCACACTCCGCGCCCGCACCGGTCAAAGCCCGTCCAGTGTGCAACACTGGTCCCCCGCTGTCGATACAGCGAATCCTCAGGAGCTCTGGATACCTTACTCACCGCAGGAACACAACACTACATAAGAGTAGTGTTATTTAGCTGCGATCTTCTGTAAGGCGGAGGTACTTCCCCAGTCGGGCTGCTCCAAGTTTTGAGCGGAATGACTCCCGCTGTGCCCTACCTCTCTAAAAATCTTGTATTTAAGTTGTGTGCAATAAACAGTTTATTATTATTATGTCAGCTAAATCACGTATCTTTATAAACACAGTCCTTTATAAGCTTGCGCGGGATACAGATCCAACGCGTAGAGGCCATTTAAGCGAAATTTAATGAAAGTGTGTCTAATCTCTATTTGCACCATAAAAAATGTGGCTAAAAACTATCACGGCGGGTAATATACGCCCCCCTGAAGCACATCGGCACCCTCGGTGACGTAACTCACCAAAAGCTCGCCACAAGCTGCCCTGATGGGGCCCAGGAGCGGGCGATAGGGTCGACTATTATTATTTTTGTAAGCAGCTATTTATCAAAACATCGTTATTTACTAAAAAGTCTGGGTACAAGCTGCAATTCACTGGAAATATAAAGTGGATATTTCTCATTTTGAAATATGAAGCATCTACAATTTCTCTCTATTCATTGAAACTTCCAGGCTCACAGGCGCCCCGACCTCCAACCTCGCAACCTATTCCGTGTAACTTTTATTTTTCTTTTGCGCTGCAGCCGTAGTGCTGCTGTTTAAAGCGATATTTTCTTTTAACTCTGCTTTGTAAATGGAAAATGTCGAAGGAAAATTGAATATTCTCCTCTGAATTACAAATTGAATAAACAGTATGAAATGTAAGCCTTACTAATTATTAATATTTCGCTGAGTAATAATAACAATAATAATAATATAATGTAGTAATGAAGTAATGATGACGAACAACTATAGACTTTAATACTTGTCTAGTTAAAAATGATTCTCGTTCCCATAAATTAGTTTCTCTGGTTAACTCTTACAACCTTCACATTCTTCCATTACAGGAAACACATCATTTTCCCAATTGTGCACCATCTCTCCTCGACTTAATGATAGTATCTTCCCCTAGTTTGGTTAGCAAGCATGGTCAAATCTCCGCTGATGCTTTCTCCTATCATGATTTGGTTTTTCTGTCGTATAAAGTTCGCCCGCCGAAAGCTAAGCCACGAGTTTTATTAAGACGCAATTTTGCTCAAATAGATGTAGGCAAACTCGAAAAAGATGCTGCAAGTCTTGATTGGTCCACAATACTTAACTGTGACTGTGTTGATGAACAAGTGCGTATTTTTAACACACGTTTGACTGATCTTTATGACATCTATGCTCCTGTTAGACCAGTTAAATTAAAACACCTTCCTGCTCCGTGGCTTACCGATGACATCCGTGCGCTGATGAATAAACGAAATAGGGAGAAAGTTAGGTATAAACTCAATCCTACCCTGGATAATCAGATTAGGTACAACACTGCTAGAAATCGTTGTAACACAGTGATAAGAGATGCCCAAAGACGCCATATACATAACTCAGTAGAAAATGAAGATCCAGCTAAAGTTTGGAAGTTTCTTAAATCGCTTGGTATTGGTAAATCTCAATTACGTAGCAACGATTTCAAGTTTGATATTAATCTTCTGAACTCCCATTTTACATCGATATCGCCCTTCGGTGGTGATCGAAAATTTGAAACATTAAACAAACTTTCTTTGAAGCCTATACCCGATTACACTCCTTTCGTTTTCGAGTCATTTACGAATGGTGATGTCAAGAGAACTATTCTTTCGATAACTTCTCGTGCTGTTGGTAGTGATTGCATTGGACGCAACATGATTCTTCCTATTCTAGATATTCTAACTCCAATTATCACACATATTCTAAATACCTCCATTAATTCTGGTGTATTTCCCTCTGCTTGGAAGGACGCATTCGTTATTCCTCTCCCTAAAAAATTAAATCCAGTTTCCTTCATAGATTTTAGACCAATTTCCATCCTACCATTTCTATCTAAGGTCCTTGAAAAATTGGTCCACCGTCAGCTTACTAGATTCCTTAATCACAATAATCTCCTAAATACTTTACAATCTGGCTTCCGCACGGGACATAGTACGAATACTGCTTTAATCAAAATCACACATGATATTTATGAAGCTATGGATAACCGTCAACTTACATTACTAACTCTATTAGATTTCAGTAACGCATTTAATTCGGTTGATTTCGATCTACTCACTGGTGTCTTACGTTCTCTTGGCATATCACCCATTGTAATTGACTGGTTTCATAGTTACCTGTTGGGACGTCGACAGCGGGTGCGCCTTGAGGACACATTATCTGAGTGGTGTCATATCGTTGCCGGTGTCCCACAGGGTTGCGTATTATCTCCACTTCTCTTTTCAATTTTTATAAATTCTATTACGCAATCACTTTCATGTCACTATCACTTGTACGCCGATGACTTGCAGATTTACACACACGCCCCGCTATCTGAATTTTCTCAGGCTATAGTATTGACTAATAGCAATCTCAATGAAATCCACAACTGGAGTAAAGCATATGGTGTTGTTGTAAATCCGAATAAATCCCAAGCAATTGTTATTGGCAGCTCGTATTATTTAAAGGGTCTTGACCATAGTTTGTTACCTGCAGTAATCTTTGGAGGAACAATTATTCCATTCACCAAAGTGGTTAAAAACTTAGGAATTGTATTTGACCAGTGCATGACATGGCGGCCGCAGGTTGAGGCTGTCCGGAAGAAGTTATTTGCTGCATATAGTACTCTAAATAGATTAAGAAGCTTTCTCCCTATAGCTACAAAGACAGTGTTAGCTCAGTCTCTCTTGCTTTCCTTGATTGACTACGCTGACACTGCGTGGATTAATTTATCTGAGGAACTACTTGACAGTTTGGAGCGGCTGCAAAATGTAGCCATCAGGTTCATTTTTAATCTGCGTAGGTTTGACCATGTTTCTAATTGTCGCTTTCAACTCAAATGGTTACCTATTCGCCAGCGCAGAGACTTACATGTTTTATCCCTACTTTACAATATTTTGTATCTTCCAACATCTCCATCCTACCTTAAATCTTTGTTTTCTTTTCGATCCCATTCGTCATGTCGTGCCTTGCGTTCTAATTTTAATCTGACTCTGGATATACCGCCCCGAAGTACCGACTATTTTTCATATTCTTTTTCGGCTTATGCCGTCCGGTTGTGGAACTCTCTCCCTGAGGGTATTAGGGGAGCGCGAACGCTGGAGTCCTTTAAGAATCAAGTCCGTGTTCACTTCCTGTCAAAGATTCCTTAACTTAAACTAGTTATAGCCTATTGTCCTGTCCAATTACTGTACCCATCCTATATTTAAATCTCCTTTTAATATTTCCCTGGTCCTAGGTTGCCTGGAAGAGATTGCTGTTTAGCAATAAGGCCGCCTTTTGTACATTTGTTATTTTCTTTTTTTTGTGTGTGAATATTTTATGAATACAATAAAGGGTTATGTTATGTTATGTTATGTTAACTATAGAAAATATATCCTAAAGGACGGTCCGTCGACATATGTCGGGCATGCGCCGTCCCGGAGAGTCACTTAGGCAATATTTAATCTATGGTTGTTTCATCTTGCAAACGGTGAGTATTTGCATAGAACAACCTAGTAGCCAGGATCATCCATCAACAACTTGCCTTCAATACGGCCTTGTTGAGCATGAGACACCGTACTATAAGTACGCACCAGCGCCAGTTCTTGAAAATGGCCGTGTGTTGCTCTATTGGGATCGCTCTATCATCACGGACAGGACATTGCGTGCAATAAGCCTGATATCGTGGTGGTCGACCGCTCCCAACGCCGTGCAATGCTCGTCGATATTACCATCCCTCATGACGAGAACCTCGTAAAAGCCGAGAAGGACAAAGCCAGTAAGTACCTTGACTTGGCATACGAGGTAACCGCCATGTGGGATGTTGATTCGACAATCATTGTTCCGATAGTTGTGTCTGCGAATGGCTTGATAGCAAAGAGTCTCGATCAACATCTCAAGAGGCTCTCGCTTGACGGATGGATCAAGGGTCGGATACAAAAAGCAGTGATTCTCGACACGGCACGTATTGTCCGGAGATTTCTCTGTCTGCAGCCCTAACCACCGGTTTGTTTGGGCCTTGCCTCGCTACCGGCGGCATATACTAGGTTTAAGTTTTTTATAGTATTTATATTTATTTTATATATCTATATTGTAAAAAACTTAAATTTAAGATTATTAATTAAATATATAATAATAATAAAACTTTTTATTCGGCACAGACACAATGTAACACAATTAATATAATATAAGGCTACATGTTGATATTGAACAAGTGTGTTACGCGTGCCCAAGCCGAAAGGGTCGCCATTCGGCTTGGGCACGACGACGACGACGATTCACAGTCTCAAGGCAACACTAGTCAATACCGGCAGAGGATACGTAGACCGCGACATGTCCTTAGCGACCCCCCTAACCAACTCACGCAGGAACTTCTAGACCTGCAAGCGGCGGCGTCTGAGCCGTCGCTCCCCCTTGTCAACCCCTAAACGGCAGCCTTCTGCTTAGCCACGTGTAGGTTCCCGTCAATACTGGCCGGTCCCACTTTGGAGATTCGTGCCTACTTCTAGCGCATATGCCCTCACCATGGGGTAGCGCTAACCGTGCCTCTCCTGAGGTGCGGCCCTCTCGTCAATAAAGCCAGTAGGGTCAATAGGACCAAAGGCTAGGCTGAGTTTAGGCGGTAGGTCTGTGTAGTCGAGCCGTCTCGACAGTACCAGGAGTCCGACATAATCAACGCATCCCTGCTTGCCTGTTGCGTTGGTATCCATGATGGATTCTCAGCCTCTTTCCTGAGGAAAAAAAAAAAAAAAAAGAACTCAATTTGGGCTAGGCTAATTGGTGTAATTGCAAGAAATATTTATTTATTTTAATTCCCTTAATTTGTTGGTATCCATGATGGATTCTCAGCCTCCTCTCCTGAGGAAAAAAAAAGAACTCAATTTGGGCTAGGCTAATTGGTGTAATTGCAAGAAATATTTATTTATTTTAATTCCCTTAATTTATTTACAATATTGTTATACAGAGGCGGACTTAATGCATTTCGTTGCAGGAATTTTACTGATGCTGTGACACAATGAAGCAGACGATCCGCAAAAACATTGAAAATAAACAGCCTACACACCCTCCCAACAAAAACAATTTAGAGGGATGGCGAGAATCACGTTTGTACAAGGCAGGATCGTACCCCGGATCATCCGATTCGTAGACCAGTGCTGAGACCACAGCGCTACCGCGGCTCCTACTTTCTAAGTAATATAAAATTATAAATTCACCCAATGCAATGACACACGAAATAATTACAAATATCGAACAGGAGACCTTTTATTTTTTTTATAGAATAGCGCAGCAAACGGATCACATTTTTACCGTGGGAGAGCCATGCTTCGGCACGAATTGGGCCGGCTCGACCGGAGTGATACCACGGCCTCACAGAAAACCGGCGTAAAATAGCGCTTGCGCTGTGTTTCGCCGAGTGAGTGAGGGTACCGGAGGCCCAACCCCTCCTTCCCCCTTATTTCCTTTTAAAAGGCCGGCAACGCATCTGTGACTCCTCTGGTGTTGCGGGTGTCCATGGGCAACGGTTATCCCTTACCATCAGGTGATCCGTTTGCTCGTTTGCTGCCCTATCCTATAAAAAAAAAACCTTATGGTAAGCGATAACTATTGCCCATGGACACCCGCTACACCAGAGGAGTCACAAAACCTGAAGATTACGATTCGCATATCTTTGACAGAAAACAGGCTCGTGGTGCACAATGATACGATGTAAACCAGCGCGATTCGTGAGATACAGCCTATCGACAGACGGACAGTGAAGTCTTAGTAATAGGCTGCCGTTTAACCCTTTCAGTACAGTACCCTAAAACATGAAAGCATATTATGAAAAATAAAGTTGATAATAATTCCCGTCTAGCGTCATAGTGCTTCCAATTAAAATCCAATCTCCGCTAGCGCGGTAAATTAAATTGCATCCTCCAGTATCCCTTAGATCAACTACGACGCAGAAGGCCGAGGACTTCTTGAAATAAATGTATTTATCAACAGCGTAGCTGGTAACTATACAGTCTTTAATTTTACAATGTGGCCCATTACTAACTAAAACTATATGTTTTACATTTGTTCAAACTACAATTCAGTTGAAAAAAGGTATTAGTTAAAAAAATAACATGATGGGCGTTGGGAGAGGAAGACCGAAGAAAACATGGATGGACTGTATGGACAATGACTTAAGGACACTGACACATGCAGAGTCTGCGAACAAGAGCGTGAAACACCAATACACCTCTTGTGCTACTGTGAACCGCTGATTCACAAAAGAAACAGACACCTGGGCAAACACATCCTTGACCTAGACGAAATAAAAACAATCCGAACTGGGAACATCCTATCTTTCTTGGTCAGTGCCCAGTTAAGGGAGCTACTGTAGGGCCTACATAGAACCTACATAGGAGGCTGGTCACAATAGATCTTAATAGGTCGCAGTGATGCATATCAGCCCCGACTTACACACGAATAACGAATGGACTGTATGAATGATATGTTAAAGAAGGGAGTGAGTGCCGGAGGGAGTGAGTGAGAAAATTGGCGAGAAGAATAGAAGAGAGTGAAAGAGGAAGACATGTTGCGTCGACCCGAAATAAAAGTTAATTATAAATTTGAAAATGTTTTATTAATAATTTTTTGTAAACATGAAACTCGGTTTGTAACAGAATACTAATGTTTCACTCACATGCTACTGTGAATAATTCCAATCACTGAGCTAGCTAACAAACGGACAAACGTAATATAAATAAGCGGAAACGCTAACCATATCCGAGCGAATCTTAGAGCATTAAACCTAGGGAGATGGCATGCGAGCGAATCACCGAACAAATTTTTCTGCCATTTTTTGCGGGAGGGGAGGTAAACACGTACAGCACACTACCGTATCTTTGAAAGTTACACAAAGCCACATGCTTCCTATTGCTACAAACGCACACCATAAAAAAACAACATACAACCAAATAAAAACTCACACACCGACAAATTATCGTGTAATTATACACCCCTCTACAAAACGCTGCTAGTGATGTAAACAAAGAATGAATGGTGTTTCATTCTCATGAATGAATGAACAAAATTATCAATGTTACATTTGATATAAGTAATCTTACTAATCGACTTCCAAAAAGTAGCTCCTATTACAGTAACCTATACAGTAGAACCTCTATAAGTCGAATGTCAAGGGAGACGCCAAAAAATTCGAGTTATATTCGTATATCGAGGTGGATTTTAATTCAACATAAAGAGGTTGTGATTCATTCTTATAAATTTTGAGTTAGAGAGGTAAAATACATAAAAATTCAAGTTGCAGAGGTGACCACATATTTTTATTTATTATAAATCAATATCGAGTTATCACTGATTTTTGAAATGTACAAGTTTTTTATATATATGACGTATACATGTCTGCGGATCTACTTTTTTTGTTAAAAAGGATAGACGAACATTTGTGTACTTTTCCATAATCACATTCGCTAGTTCTAAAGTATGGTTAATTAGGCCGTTATCATACGCATGATTTTCAATGTTAGGAAAAAGTTCTTTTCCCATTAAATTTTTCAGTGCATGTGATACGATAATTGATGTGGTTATTTTAGAACTGACTTGCTTTTTATCGTTCAAATTCTTACGAATCTCTGATTCACATATTCGGCACAAATCAATTACCGGTCGTGAAGCGTATACTAGATAGCCTCGACTTTTTTGGTATACGAGGCTTTCTTTATTAACAGGTCCCAGTAGCCCTTTTATGCAAATGCTACATTTTAATGTTTTGCATACTGAAAATGCCGAAAACCCTGCAATATATTCAATCACCTTCTCTCCAAAAGGTGAAATAAATGTTTGACTCCCAATATCCTCCAACATGTCTTCATTACTTTCTGATATTGGTATCTGCGTCTGCAACTCATCTTCATCATCCCGTATTATAACTACACTCTTATTAATTTTTTCAATGGCTGAAGTACAATTCAAAATAATAATTTTTTCAAGCGGAATACAATTCGTGCCTGTAGATGTTGTTTGGAGTTCCGTGTGGATTAATAACTTTTTGTATATAGCTTCAAATTGTCGTGCAGTGGGGTTGTCATTGTAGCCACCATGGCTGCGGATAACTGAAAAAAATATTTCAATGTGGTCCTGGCTTATTTTATGCATTGGGAGATATGTTAATTTCTCGCTTAACACTAGGTCTTTAAATAAAATTTGTGTACTTTCTATGCATATCAACATACCCAGAAAGCCAGTATACCGCGGCGATTGTAAAATGTTCTTTTGAATCATTACAGTATTGTTTTTGCGTGTAACTTCAATGTTGACATGTAATTGGACAAGGACTTGCCGAGCTTCTTGGAGTCTAGCAAATGCTACTTGATAATTGTCTCTGTTAAGAGCTCTTTTATATCCCTGACCTTTTGTTCGTGAATCCAAGATGTCGAACAGATCATTCATTAACTTTACGAAGTTCACTGTAGCTGCAACATTAGTAAATTCTGGAATATTCAAAATATTATTGCAAAACATTAACGAATCCGCAATGCTTGCGCTGAATAATTGAGTCGCCAGCTTAACATTCATTATTTTAGATTTATAATATATATGATTGGCTCGAAGTTTGTTAGCCAAATAGAATAACTCCTTTTCTTGCAGATTATGTAATTTTTTTATATATTCAAATTTAATTTGTTCTCGCGATTCTGTTGTAAAATAGTTATAATCTGAAAATGTATTCCTGATAAGTTTTAACATATGGCATGGATCGAGGAAAAATGAAATTTTTTGACCTGAGGATGGGTCCAAAAAGCTTGTCTGCAAATTGTTCGGATCCAAACAACACCCCAACTCTTCTGCCATGGCGAGATTAGCTTTTACGCCGTCGCATGTCAGTGATGTGATTTCAACTCCAGTTTCGTGGACAAGTGACAAAGCTTCCAAGACTAGTCGAGATTTTTGTGCGGCTGTCGTGCCTTTCACCAAAAAATATCCAATAGGGACTTTAAATATTTTATTGATGCCCACAAGTAGAAGAACAAGAGCGTCGGTTGCTTTATCAGAATTGTCCGAAATCGACTCAAATCCATGGTTGACATAGCCAAAATATCTTTTTGTTCGAGGATCCCACTCGGGGTACAATTTGATTTTCATCTCATCAAAAACAAGCGCACAGTAAATTTTGTTCTTATCCTGTTCAGCCCTTAGTTTTAGAGCATATAAGCTCTCCCTTGTGAAACCGGGCTGTCCATCGATGTTGCTATACCACTTGGATAAGGTCCTTGGATGAGGAAGACAAGTTTGAAATACCTTGCGGATGTACTTATATGCTTTTACAGAGTAGTAATGAAGCGTTAGTGCAAAAGATCTCAATTCTGGTGAATATTTAGTTCTAGGAAGTTTATCACTTTCCTTTGCCTGTCGTTTAAAAATTTCTTTTGCTGTGACACCGATTCTGCTCAAGACCAGTTTATCTTCTTTGTCTATTAGCGAATTTTCTTCTAAATTTTTCAGAAGTTCTTCGAGGGTATTGACCTTTTTCTTTAAATATCGGTTTTTTGCTTGTAATTTACGGATTTTTTTATTTTTAAACTGCAACTGTGTTCGCAGTTTTCTTTTTCTTGGAGTCTCGTCGACCAACTCAGAGACAGTTGTTGATGGTGGTGGTGAGGATTGGCTGTGTGATTGCTGTTCTGTACAATAAATACTTCTTATAGTAGGTATTGCGCCCTCAATCAATTTTCTTCTGTTATTTATTTGGAAACTATCCGATGTAAAATGTTCAGAACAGACCACACTAGTACGCGTGGGTCTCCAGGTCTCTATATGGTCACAAAATATCCTCCATTTTTCTTTTATGACTGGATCTTTTGGAAATCTGATGACAAAATTTATAAAATAGCAGTAATAATTATAAAAGGAGAATTATTTATTTTATTACTTTAATCTTTAGTTTAACCTATTTGTAAATACAAAAACAAAATAATTTGTTTACTGTTTATTATTAAACAATTTATTTTAGAAACAAATTATTTATAAATCAAACAATTATATTATATTAATAAACAATTTATTTTAGAAATCATTCACAATCATTCACTCATTCTGTCGCAGCACTATGCAATTATGGAAATCGTGCCCCTGTACCACGCTAAAGCTACCTACGTAGCTACCTCGTACCACTATATTTTTCTGTCGTTATTGAGCAATGATATTTCGAATTTGTACTTAAATAACACCATATTATTGCATAATTTATACTTACATATGATAAGAAACACCATGGTTTCGCAGATTTGATGTTGCAGATCGTCTTTTGCAAGTTGAAACCGCACAATTCACCATTTTTATGAGTACTTTACTGCGACAGAAAACGATACAGAATAGCAGCGGCCGCGCTTGAACTAGTTTTATATAACGTGCATGGCCATATGGCCATGCACTTTGGCAGAGGGGTACGCCCGGCTTTGCCATCTCCCTAGGTTTAATGCTCTAAGGAGCGAATCGATATTTTTAACCATTGTCCCTCGAAAGAATCCAACAGCGAACAGGAAAAGCGTTTTAATACTTATTAAACAGTTTTCCTTTCGGGGTCGCAGTTTATATCTGTCTTCGTCACGCAGTTGGATTGTTTTGCGTTGGAAAAATCTGCGCGCTGGCGTAAAGGAGATGTCCTCTTATTACAAGGAGGTTGGTTTTTTGTAATCAGCGTTAACTAACAAACACCAAACTACATTAATTGAAAGCCGAAAAAATATGAAGTATGAAACAAATAAAAGAAATATTTTTACCACCCCAATTATTTTTAAATAAATAAAACATGTTTTTTAAGAATATTTCATTATGGCAACACCTTAATGATGTTTTTATTATCTGTGACTACCGGTATCTTACTCTATGTTTGATATTTTCCGTTGAGTTATGACATTGACAGCAGGTGCCTGACTTGTCAGTTGATTTTTTATTAATATTTTTTTCTGGCTCTAGATAACATACATTAAGTAACATAGCAGTCCCTATATTTGTTAGTTAAAAACTTCTCAAAATTAGAAATATTCGGTTCATTAAAGCAATTATGTATGTATTTAGATTTTTAAAAGGCTTGTTGATATTTTTTTTAAGCAATGTGTAATTATTGCATTAAAGATATTTCATTTTTTATTATACTAGAATACGAATTATTAAAAATCGGGGGTCTTGAAAATAACATGACTTACGGCGATTACTTTTTTAGAGCCTTCTATCCAAATATATCAAATTTACCCGAGTTAGTTACTATAAACCAATATGGGACATCTCCTTTGTGTGGAGAAGTTATGCCTGGGAGTCCCGAGCCTGTACCCTCCAGTAGGATTATGAAAAGTGGCGCT
>JAYEAL010000564.1:0-27353 GCA_036419045.1 Scirpophaga incertulas | reverse complement strand
GTAAATATGAGAAACAAATTATTAATCATAATATTGTTTATTACACCAAGCAAAAAATAACAACAAAAATTTACGAAGCAAGAATCATTTCATAATCCCGTAATTTGTCCTATTAATTTCATATTTGTTTAAATTTTGATTCACTCGTATCACTCGTAAGTGACCTCATAATTTCTGTGTCTTTAATAAAACGTGTAACGTATATTTACTACTTACTTTCCGAAAAATATCTTGAAATAATCACAAACCACGGCTAGTTGACGCCATATTGAAAGCAAAACGCACCTAGCGCTGCGGTGGTGAGCGCTGAACTAATTAAATTAGACGGCGGCTTTTGAATCAGCTATAGTGTTGAACGTTTCGAGCGACTTAAATATTCAATTAATAAGCTAGACGTATGGTTGAATGGCGTTGTTCAGTCAAAGGGCTGGCTGTTTAATTGAACGACTATTTTAACCAGTTGGCTGCGACATATATATGTGTAGATTTCTGTTTTTAAGATGTTATTACTATCGAATATTATTATTAGAACCCAACTGCGTGCTCACGAAAAGTACTACCCCAAACCTATAGCGGAATATAACAATAAATAGTTCACGGCCTGTTATGGTCGTACTGCACGCACGATCGTCGTAATGTAAATTCTGGTTATGGATCAAGACATTACGTTTATTCGTTGTTTGCGCAACAGAAATCCCTGCTAATATTGCAAACGCGAAAATTTGTATGGACATTAGTGAATCTTTCACGTAAAAACTACTGAATGGATTTTAATGACTTTACAATAATATAGTTTTCAACAAACTTCCTCATAAAGTGACTCTAATCCCATGGCAATTAGGCACATAATGACACCTATAATCAAACTGTGACTTTTTCATTACTATTATTCACGAGTGAGTAATAGTTTTTTTTTAATATTATTGGTTGAGTTACGCTTACATTTGCGCTAAACAGCTATCCGCGAAAAGCCCAAAAAAAAAAGAAACCTCATTTTTTAGTCTATGGCCGATGCGCGCGTATAGGAAAACTAATTAATTTTTCCCGCCATTACGAAATTTATTAGTCTATGGCCGATGCGCGCGCATAGGAAAACTGATTAATTTTTCTCGCCATTACAAAACATTTTTCACAACTCGTCTCGTTTTCTCTTTTGAAGTTATTTAGTTAGTTATTAATTAAGATGTCTGCAAATACAATTTATGAAGAAAATGGTTTTTTATTTCTGTATTATTTTATTCAGAAGTGTGTTGAAAAACGTTGTATGGTACACGTGTGTATTGATGATTACCGTCCTCGGCTCCTTAAGACCCTCGCCTGACGGCTCGGGCCTCAAAGCGCCTCATCGGGAATCACTAACATTACACACTTGTACCATAATGTACTATTATACATCTCAATAATACATAGGCTACAAATCATAAGGGCTAGCTAGTGCTTGCGACCTTGTCTGCACAGATGTAAATATTGTCTATTAGCATAGATTAGAAAATTATCATGATTAAATTGTTTGCTTTGATATTTTTTAGGGTTCCGTAGACGAATGGCAAAAAACGGAACCCTTATGGATTCGTCATGTCTGTCCGTCCGTAAGTCACAGGCAATTTTTTACGTAAATATAAGAGCTATACTGTGGAAACTTGGTAAGTAGATGTATTCGGTGAACCGCATTGAGATTTTCATACAAAAATAGAAAAAAAAAACAATAAATTTTTGGGGTTCCTCATACTTAGAACTGAAACTCATATTTCTTTTCATCAAACCCATACTTTTTTTTTGTTCCCCTGAGGAAAATGCATCAAATTGCCCAGGCTGTGGCGAGCCGGCGGTTATGTGGGGCTCTCCTCCTCAAAAGGGGGTGGCCTACCCACTAAAAACCTCAGGGATGGCCTTCCTCAGGCATGTAGGGAGCCCCCGGGAACGCCAAGCTACTTCCGGGAACCCCTAGCCTCCGCTCCCCCGCCTATACAGGGGAGCCCTCCTCGGGGGTGGCTCACTACCTCCTGCGGTCTCCTCCAGCGACGACGCCACCCGGCGACGGAAGGGGCGTGGTCCATCCCGGGTCGCCGTAGCGGTCGCGACTTCTTCGCGCCCGCCGGTGACCCGCGGCGGCGCCGCAGCTGTGCTACCGAGCTCGGCGCCGCCTCCTACGAGCGGGATCGGCCATCTCCCGACCCCGCTCGGCGGCCTCCTTCTGGAGCATTACTGCTTCACAGAAGGAGGCCACAGCCCTTCAACCTCCCTCGTCCGCCAGCATTGCCGCAATCAATGCCGGCGAAGACAGATCTCGCCCGATCTCTGCGACCAAGACTCGGCGCTCGGAGGCCCACGCGGGGCACTCCGCCAGCGTGTGCTGGGCCGAGTCGAGGTCGGATGCGCAGTGGTGGCAATGTGTCGATCCCTCCCGTCCTATTCGACACAGATACTCACCGAAGCAGCCGTGCCTGGTGAGTATCTGAGTCAATCGGTAGGTGGCCTCCTCCTTCCGTGGAGCCAAGCTTCGAGGTGCGGGAGTACGGCACCGACGGCCCGCTGGCGCGCGCAGATCCGTAATTCGTGGAAAAATGTGTCCCCCGTAACTTCTAAAATAAGGGAATGATAATTGTAAAAATCATATATTATGTACATTACTATACAAATTTCCACCGAAAATTAGTTTGCACGAGATCTAATAGTTAGTTTTTTTAATACGTTATAAATCGTAAACCGCATTTTACCTTTCATTCAATCAACTCAAATATAATAAAGGATTAAGAAAAACATTTAATTAGATGTATAGTGGTACGGAACTCTCCGTGCGCGAGTTCGACTTGCACTTGGCCGGTTTTTTAGAATCAAGTTTTTCTGAACGCATCTCACAGAATTTATGAAGAGTGTGTGTATGAATAAAATTTAAATACAGAATCAACGTAATCTCTACTAACATAATTATATCGGCTCTATCATATAAACACAACTTTTATTACAATCCACGGAACTGATTCATGTCACGCCACGGCACATGTGTCTGTCTGTTCGCTCCAATATTAATAATTAAACCATAGATTTATAGCGTCGTAAGTTACGCGTTATGCCCTCGTAAAAACTCGGAGACAGGGATATCAAAAAAATAAATAGTCCTGACATATGGACGAGCTGGCCCACTAGAATAATGTAGAGAATAATCGCACTGTATATTTATTGATTTGTATATTATAATATCTGTGGTACAGCAGAGGAAGAGGTATGTCTATTGGTCCAAGAATCAATTGTACCAACATAACAGTGCAAATCGAATGTGAATGTAGTTAAGACAGGCCTAATTGTTAACATTAGAATGCGATTGTTATTTTTGTATTTTTTTACATACATACATACATACATACACTCACGCCTTTTTCCCACGGGGGTAGGCAGAGATTACGTCTTTCCACTTGCTACGGTCTTTACATATCTCTTTCGCTTCATCTACTTTCATAACATTCCTCATACATGTTCGACGATTGCGGGTACTTCTGACCTGGCCTTTTTTGAGGACACTTTCGGTTTGTTCGAAATATTAATGTATAATATTAATGTATAATATTAATGTACGGAAGTGAAAGTTGGGTATGGGAGAAACGACATGAAAGCAGAATAAATGCAGTAGAAATGAGAGCTTTGCGGAGTATGGCAGGAGTAAAACTGAGTGACAGATTGTATAATGAAGTGATTAGAAAGAAATGTGGTTTGAAAGAGGATATCGTGACAAGAATAGAGAAAGGGATGCTTGGGTGGTTTGGGCATGTGGAACGGATGGATGAAAGAGACTGACCAAAATGATTTATGAAGCTGGAGTGAGTGGAGATACGGGACGAGGAAGACCTAGGCGAACATATTTTTTTACGATCATATTTCCTTTTTTGTATATTTGAGCACTTGACTTGCTGTTAATACTGCCTCAATTCCATCTCCTCTTCCTCGAAATTCCATCGCATCGATCCGGATTTGTCCAGACTCGTTTACATTGTGGAATAAGCTACCTAATAAATAGTTTAAGATTAGACAGTTCTAAGGCTTCATTCAAAAATCTAGTACGACATTTTTCGGAATCTGTTTAAAAGTGGTAATATGTGGTAATATATTCAATTTTTAACTTCTACTTACGATCGTAGAGGCGATCGTCGTAAGCCCTACTGGGTTTTAATCATCTGGTAATTGACTTATGCAGTTTGTATATATTATATTGTATGTACTAGCTTCCGCCCGCGGCTTCGCCCACGTGAAATTAGTTTTTGTCAATCCTGGTCCCTTATGTCTAAGGTACCAAGATTCATGGTCTTATCTTCAATTCAACCCCTATTTCACCCCCGCACTGGTAATTTTTTTGTTTCTTATGACGTGTTATTTGACGAACTTGCATACTAACTATCTACCCTTATTTCTCCCCTTAGCTGGTCGAAATTTCAAAAATGCTAGAACAAATGTTTAATGACTTCTTATTAAGTGCTTAAATATAAAGTTTCATGGTTTTATCTTTTAAAATTAAGAAATCCCATACAAACTTTTAACCTCTATTTCATCCCTTTTTTCGAAATAAAAAGTAGCCTATGTTCTGTCTCAGGTTTTAAAGATTGCCTGTACCAAATTTCATCAAAATCGCTTGCGAGGTTTAAGCGGGAAAGCGTAGCAGACAGACAGACAGAGTTACTTTCGTATTTATAATATTAGTTGGGATAACATTAATTAAATATTGGAGAAATACTGTTATTTTTGAGGTTTCTAATGTGATGTCGTAAATAATTACATTTTTTCCACTTACATTGCAATCACAGGCTGAACCCTACGAGAATAATAAATGTTGTAAGTATTTGGTATATGCACTGCACCCATGCGAAGTCGGGGCGAGTCACTAGTAAAAATATATACTAACAACCAGGATTAAGGCATAAATGCTCACATTCATCACACAAAATTTGCCCCAATTGGGACTCGAAGCCATGACCTCAGAGACGGTGATACCTTCAAATCAGTGTGGTAACCTCACGGTTTCCGAGTTCGTCGAAAAGAGAAAGATCAAGAAAGTTCCTCATTATTCGTTTATCTAAGCCTTAACTTTATTAATTATACATTTAGGCAAACCATAAACAATAAAATAAAACCAAGAAGAAAGTAACCCCCGAAGAGTTTAATTTACGGCCGAGTTTAACAATACATGTCATTTATTCAGCAACCCTTAAAAAATTGGAAAGTTAAGATCGAGTAGCTTTGTACAGTTATAAAAGAAAGGTCAATTTCCTTTGAAAAGTTTGTACTGACAATTTTTTTCACACTTTTCATAATGAAAGAGTTTTGTTTCAAATTTGAAACGAATTAGAACGCTTTGTTACCCGCCGGTCGGTCGTCGAGGGAAATTTTGAATTTCCTTTTTGTAAATTCTTTTTATTAAACACCACTTGAGAAGAAGCCATTTTGAAATAATTGTACAGAAATATGCGTAGAAATTACACATAACGGAAAGAGGTTTTATAGGAAACGCAACCTTTATGGATTCGTTATGTCTGTCTGTTTGTTCGTTCGTATGCCACAGCCACTTTTACATAAGAACTATACTGGTGAGATGTGATCAGTAAATGTATTTAGTAAATCACATTAAGATTGTCACATATAAATAGACATAATAGGGTTCTTCATACTTAGAACTAAAACTCTTTTTAGGGTTCCGTACCTCAAAAGGAAAAAACGGAACCCTTATAGGATCACTTTGTTGTCCGTCTGTCCGTCCGTCTGTCAAGACCCTTTTTCTCAGGAACGCGTGGAGGTATGAAGCTGAAATTTATATCAATTACTCAGGTTTACTGTCCCTTGAAGCTGTGAAAAAATCAAACTTCTAAGCCAACGCAATCAAAAGATACAGCCGTTTATGCCGCAAATTTTCGACACTTGCAAGGGAATCAAAACCTACAGGATGCTTCCCATGAACTCAGAATATTGAAATTTGGTACGAAGCAACGTCTTATAGCATAGATAAAGGAAAAATTACGAAAACCATAAATTTTTAGTTACATCACAATAATATATATTTTTTTAATAATTTTAAACTTACTACCCATTTCCTCATAAACGCGTAGAGGTATTAAATTTGAAATTCATACCAAATACTCAGGTCTATAATACCTTTAAGCTGTAACAAAATCAAACTTCTATGTCAACGCAATCAAAAGAAACAGCAATTTAAGCTGCATATTTTGAAACTCGCAAGTACTCGCAAGGGAATCAAAAACCTAAAGGGTACTTCCAGTCGACCTAGAATCTTGAAATTTGGCATGAAGCAACGTTTTGTAGCACACATAAAGGAAAAATTCCGAAAAACCTTAAATTTTTAGTTACATTACAATATATATATATTTTTTTAATAAATATAACTTATTACTTTTTTTCCTCATGAACGCGTAGAGCTATCAAGTTGAAATTCATATCAAATACGCAATAAAAATACCATAGTTATGACTCGATTGTCGTAATGAACGAACTTTGTAAACCTTGCAGGTTTGTACGGAACCCTCGATGCGCGAGTCCGACTCGCACTTGGCCGGTTTTTTTTCATCAAACCCATTGTGGGGTAGTGTAATGGATAGGTTTTCAAAAATGATATTTGGGTTTCTAATATCATTTTTACCTAAACTGAATAGTTTGTGCGACAGACAGTTGCAAATATAATAAAATAGAACTTATTGTTATAATAGAACATAATTAACTGTAAAAAAAAATATTAATTAAAAAAACTAAATTTCTTTTGGTACCTATCAAATCAAAATTACTTTGTTCAAAATTGTCTTTATAGAAAGCTCTTTTGAATCGTTCAAATGTTTTTTACATCGCCTATTCAGGACATATTTTTTAGCTGAGAAGAAGAATGGGCGCAAAAAACTTATCAGCTTTATCAAAAGTAATAACAACATTTACAATAAATTATGTCGTTATCATACAACGTACATGTGTTTACAATTTATACGGGAAAAGAAATAGAATGCAATGACTCCAAATCAACACCAAGCATTGGCATCATTTGAATACTCATTGACTTTGTACTAGCCCTTACTCATTAGCGTCTTTTTAACATGTACCTTGAACTTATGAAAAGGCAAATCAGCTACGCTATTTGGAATCTTGTCATAAGAATTTATACATTTGCCCATAAACGAACCCTCCTTTTTTTTCGAGGGTAAATGCTCCTTATGCATCGTGACACCGCGCTGGCTAGGCGCGGCCGTGTGTGGAGCTCTCCAGTCAAATGGACCGGCCTACCCATTAAAACCCCCCGGTTGCCTACCCACTAAAATCCTTTAAACTTTTGCGATTCAACCGCCACAACGTCCACGGGCCGGCTCGACCCAGTGATGGTAGACGGTCGAGCCTCTGCCAAGGGTGGTAAACGAACCCCCTAGTTTTTTGTAGCCTATGTGTTTCTATAATAGAGATCGGATAATCGGATGCATATTTACCTAAAGTTAATTTTTGGCTCACAAATTATGGAAGCGGCTTTTTAAAATACATTTTGTTAAATAAAAATCCCGGAAAATACGGGACTGCAAATTTAACGTAGTGATATTGTTTGAAAATTACTATATTAGCACGTGGTATTTATTTTCAAAAGACCGAGACTCCGACTTCATTTATACAACTATGCATACGTATTTACATGAAGTTTAGTTTCAGATCCCCGTGCGATTTATGAATGTACGATTTATTACATGAAGAGTGTTATACGAAAGTAATGAGCTAGTTTGACTAACAATATACCTACTCACAAATCACACGGGGAACTGAAACTAACCTTCATGTAACGTCGTTTTTAAGCTCATATTACCGACTAGTTTTGCATTACCAAAATGTTCTACAGTACCGGAATTCCGGGATTTTTATTTATGGAAATAAAAAAGACAGTTCCATACTTTGTCAAAAACTAAATTAGGTAAATAAATAAACATCCGGCTATCCGCAATCCCGGGACTTTTATTTAACAAAACAATAAAAAGCCGTTTCCATACTTTGTCTTAAACTAACTTTAGGGAAATATGCATCCGATTATCCGATCTCTAGTTATGAATAACATATGAAGCTAATGAGAATCTAAAACGTAAAGTTGATATGTTTATATACCAAACTAAAAGTCAAATCATGTGTTTACCTTTAATTACCGTAGGAGAGCCATGCTTCGGCACGAATTGGGCCGGTTCGACCGGAGTGATACCACGGCCTCACAGAAAACCGGCGTAAAATAGCGCTTGCGCTGTGTTTCGCCGCGTGAGTGACGATACCGGAGGCCCAACTCCCCCTTCCCCTCTTATTCCTTTTTAAAAGGCCGGTAACGCATCTGTGACTTAAATTCCTAGCTCGAGCCACCAACGCTCCATACTACGTTAGACGCCACGACCTCCACAGGGACGTGGACCTCCCCACTATCCAACAAACCCTAAAACAATTCTCGGAACGCTTCTTCAAAGCGGCATCCGCACACCCCAACCCGTTAATCCGAGAGGCTGCTAACTACGCACCCTCCCCCTCCCCCTCATACCGTCGCCCTAAGAACGCGCTCACCGACCCTCCCGATCACATCACGCGCAAATTGCAAAACCCTGCTGGACGCAGCATCTGCGCCGCCGAACAGCACGGGTCACTAAGTACCTTCTGTACACAATTAAGTTTTGACCGACCCACTCTGGGAACCGGCCTATCCCCTAAAGCGTATGCACCGTTAAGGGCTGCGCTGCCTCGCCCCCTCCCCTGAGAGGGCGAGCGCTCCGATGAAGCCGATAGGGCTTTCTGCCCGGCCAAAGGCATTAGGCAGTGTTTAGTTGGTAGGCTGACCTTCTGTCAGAGTCCAACATAACCACCCGCCGTAGACCGGGCGCGGGTGGTATCCGGTGCAAGGTCGTCCAAGCACCAGGGGGTTGTCATAGCGACCACTGTGGTGGCGCGCCCCCTATGAGGATTCACTGCCTCCTCCCGCGAGGAAAAAAATAAAAATAAAAACATCTGTGACTCCTCTGGTGTTGCGCGTGTCCATGGGCAACGTTTATCTCTTACCATCAAGTGATCCGTTCGCTCGTTTGCTGCCTATGCTATAAAAAAAATCTATAAAATTATTATTTATCCGTTCATGAATCATAAATGAATTGAATTCCTTTCTATAAACTTCTTCCACATTTTCTCCCTCATTTAAAACAATAGATATCCCGAATATCACAGTCCGTTCTTCTCTCCCGTTTAAAACAATGGGGATCGCCAACTTCCCGGTAGGAGCAGTTTCAATATTATAATTAGGAAAAGCTCAAGCATTAAATATTCCCCGGCTTTTTGAAAAAAGCTAGGTCCAACTTGTCACGGGAGGTACGCTTGTTTTAAACGAGTCGAATTTGAATATTCAAGTCCCGCTAGTTTTTATGTAACTTTCGGCCGTAACCAAAGACATGAAGCTAAATAGACACTGTTGGTGTGGTTTTAGAGTTCCGTAGTCGAATGGCAAAAAAACGGAACGGGTTCGGTGATGTATGTCCGTCTGTCCTGTTATAAGAGCTATACTGTGGAAACTTGGTAAGTAGATGTAATCGGTTAACCGCATTAAGATTTTCATACAAAATTAGAAAAATGTGACAAAAAAATTTTGGGGTTCCCCATATTTAGAAGTGATACTCAATTATTCTTTTCATCAAACCCATACGTGTGGGGTATCTATGGATAGGTCTTCAAAAATTATATTAAGGTTATTAATATAATTTTTTTCTAAACTGAATAGTTTGGAAAATGTGTAACTTCTAAAATAAGGGAATGATAAATATATTATGTACATTAACCATGTAAATTTTCACCAAAAATTAGTTTGAACGAGATCTAATGATTAGTTCTTTTAATACGTTATAAATCGTGTACCGCATTTTACCTTTCATTAAATCAACTCAAATATAATAAAGAATAAAGAAAAACATTTATTTAGATGTATAGTGGTACGGATCCCTACTTGCGTGAGTCCGACTTGCACTTGGCCGGTTTTTTTTTATACAACGTATAAAAAGGTAATAGTTAATTGAATGTTTTATGTTTATAATGAAGAAATTCAAAAATTAATGGACTTATTATTATGAAATTTGGTATGAAGATAGTTCATGATGTTCATGAAGATAGTTTAGACAAAATCACTCTCAAATGGGTGCCAGGTCATTCTGGAATAACCGGCAATGAGAAGGCCGATGAACTAGGGGATCAAGGGATACAATTCGGCCCAGAGCCTATCTGTGGTATCTCAAAGAACCAGGCCATGCAATACCTGAAAGCTCGCCTTCTTAACGAGGAGAAAGCAGACTGGCACAGTACGTCCGGGATGACACACTCAAAAGCACTAATCGAACTATACTCTCGCAAATGCACTGACGAGCTATTAAAGCTTAACAGGAGTAACTTGAGAGTGATGGTTAGGGCTTTGACCGGCCACTGCAAGTTGAATAGACACCTTTACAACATGAAACTTAAGGACACTGACACATGCAGAGTCTGCGAACAAGAGCGTGAAACTCCAATATACCTCTTGTGCTACTGTGAACCGCTGATTCACAAAAGAAACAGACACCTGGGGAAACACATCCTTGACCCAGATGAAATAAAAACAATCCGAACTGGGAACATCCTATCTTTCTTGGTCAGTGCCCAGTTAAGGGAGCTACTGTAGGGCCTACATAGAACCTACATAGGAGGCTGGTCACAATAGATCTTAATAGGTCCAGTGATGCATATCAACCCCGACTTACGCGAATGAATAATAATAATAATGAAGATAGTTTGAGACGTGTGAGATTTTTTTATCACTATAAAATTACACGTTCCTCTAGGAAAATTGGGGTGGAATATTGAAATTAAAATTATTGTAATTATTTATACAACGGTTAAAAATATACATTAATAACACTTATGTAATAGTTCTCAATCAATCAATCTCAATCATTATTTTAGACTATTTTATATTATATAACAATCTACAATTAAATTAACTATAATTAAATGAAAAATATTGTACAAGGAATCATTAGTCATTAGTATCATTAATAATAAAATAAATTTTGAGTGAAACAGGTCATACAGAAGCTACGGGACAGACAGAGATAGTGTGATGCTCGTTCAATATAGGATGGGAGCTAGAATCTACTTTTATTTATTCAGGAGAGGAGAGGCAGAGAAAACTCACAATGTGATGTCCAGGATACCCATGCAGCAAGTGCAGAGGAAATTACGTTGGACTCAGACAGCTCGATCCAGTCTACCAGAGCTTTTTAACCACAGTTTTTTGATGCAGCTTTTACTTGTGTTAATACCGTAATTATTTTACATAGTCATAGTAATATAAATATGCAATTCTACTTCTCATGTTTGAGGTTATACCGTGATGATAGTTTGCGGATTTGACTACTCTCTTTTCTGTTTGTGACATTATCCAATAGATGGCAGCACTGTGAGCCACGTGGCGGAACACAGTTGCACATTTGATTTAAAGAGGTGTAATGGTTAGATATGAATTGGTTAGCTATAATATTCAGTCAGCCAGGAAGAGTGCAAGTCATAAAAGTCACGCCAGGGTTCCATTGCTTTAAATAAATAAACCGTCATTTCTAGAAGGTGTTGATATTGTTCACAGTACATGTTAGTTGTATTGTTAAAGTATTTATTTGTTTCCAAAGGTACAGTAATTAAAAATTAAAAAAAAAAACCTTTTTAAAAACAAGCTTGTTTATAAAATGAACTAAAAAGTTAAAAGTAAAATGAACTAAAAAGTTAAAAAATAATTAACTCTAAAAAGAAATATAACACTTTGTAACTTGATTGTAACCTTTAACGACAAATAAGCGTCTTCGTCTAGGGCAAAATAATTCCATATTGTACAAATTTATTTAATTTTAACACTAAATCTTTTCACCATACATAATTATTCAATCTCGTCCCCCCTCTTTATCATAGTCCCCATTTATAAATAAAGCGTGTTACATTTAATACAACACAACATTTTCCTCAAGCTATCACAATGTAACACGCTTTTATTTATAAATGGGGACTATGATAAAGAGGGGGGACGAGATTGAATAATTATCAGTTAATCATGCATTGTCATCCGAACTAAACGTGTATACCAAATTTCAGCTCAATCGGAAACCGGGAAGTGGATCAAATTTAAGTTGCAAGATTTGATTACAGAACGACAGACAACGGGACAGGTGAAACTAAATAAAAGCTTGTAAAAAAAAACGTATCATTAGCATTTTTACCTTTTTCTTTTTTCGGGGGTAAATGCTCCTTATGCACCGTGTGTAGGCCGGTCTCTTTGACCGGAGAGGTCAAAGAGACCGGCCTACCCACTAAAACCCCCCGGTGTCTCCTGAGCCCATAACGGTGCGCGTGGCGGGTTGCGCTCTCGCGATTCTACCGCCACACGCCCACGGGCTAGCTCAACCTAGTTAGTCGACCCATCGCCAAGGGGGGGGGGATAGTCTGAGAACACTAGGACAATCCCCCAGGTAGAGAGACAAGCATTTTTACCCTGTGTCGCACATATATAAAATTTCACAGGCACACACATTTGGATCGGAACAAACCTTTCCTACAACATATCGCTCATCCAAAAGAATATTGACGTAATTACGTTTTTGCGATATTTCAGGAGAGCGTTTTAAAAGTTTGACATCGAAAATATTGTGTATTTCCAATCATTCTATCGATGTATTTTAAGAGTTATGTTGAATTACTTTATTATCAATAATATTACATAAAAAGTTTGCGAGAAACCTCAAGATAACTATTAAAAAATACCAAATGAAACAAACCGGACGTACATTTATGACATTTTGTAATTTAAATATTACAATTATGACATTATACCAGGTTTGGATATGCGAATAAATCATGAATTTAAACTACATAATTCTTAATTTGTTTTATTTTTATAATTTTATGAACTTGAAACGTAAACTTTTTCAAAAGCTTAACTAATTAATTTTTATAAAAATCTTAACATAAGAAAACAAAAATAACTGTTATTAAACAATTCTAAGTAAATCTAATATTTTATGCTTTGTGCTGTAACTTCTTGGTGGAACTCCATATTATGATCTTAATAAACCACTACTTTTCACTAGTTCCACTACTAGTACTAGATAGTAGTGGAACTAGTGAAAACGACAGTGACTCTCTCTGTCGGAAACTAATGGAACAAAAATTCTATCGTTTTTACCACAGATAAAACGTGCAAAACACAAAGTTATGGTATCAAAAACTCATTTTCGACTTTTTGGTAATTATGTCAATATTCTTTTGGATGAGCGATATGTTTCCCGTGCGGGAATTGAACCAGCAACCCGTTGCGTAGTAGCCGATCACTCGACCGCTGCACCCAACGTGTCGTGATTTTACTACGATATATAGTATGAATTATGAAACAGGTACGACTTAAGTGTTTTTCTAACGTTACAATTACAAGAATTCGCACTGGCGAAGGAGTTCGCAGTTACTTTGTCTAGTTAGTCGCATGGCTACGAGATTAGTACGTACTACCACCCTCCGAGCGATCGTTACGCAAAGTAATTATTTCTCTTTTCCCCTCTCGCTCTTTTCGAACTTTATTAATTGGGGAACTTTATCAGGGATCAATGTGGAACTAACATATCACGAGAATACTGTACCATATATTTACATAGGACTTTGACGCGTACTCGTGCGTTGTCAATAGATCTTTGCGTTACAACTCGTAGCGTTATATCATTCAAATAGGATTGACTAAATTACTTCGATAATATGTTCAAAGGAATTTAGGAACGTAAATTATACATTATTAATTTGCATGATATTATCTAGACATGTGGTGGAGTTAAGTAACGTCACTTTTGATTAACTAAAAATACAAAAGCTATTTCTTCTTAATATACGAGTACATAAAAGCGCTAAAAAGAACAAAATAAACTTTTACATATAAAAGCTTGTCGCGAGATTTACTTACTTATAGAATACTTTTAACGACAAGCCTTTATATGAAAAAGTTTATTTTGTTCTTTTTAGCGCATTTAATAAAAGCTTGTATTCTTTTTTTTCTACTTTTAATTTATTTTCCGACTAAAAAACCAAGATTAGCAAACCCTTTCATTTGATACCCATAATGTAGGGGTGCATTAAAAATAATTGATCCGCCATCTTGGTAATGCCGCCATGTTGGATTTAGAATGACGTCACACACAAAACCATGCATTGTCATCCGACTTACAGGTGCATGCTAAATTTCAGCTCAACCGGAGACCGGAAGTGGGTCAAATTAAGATTCCAAGATTTTCTTACATAGTGTAACACTACTCTTTTGCAGGAAATAAATGAAATACGAGTACAAATACAAATGTAACAATTAGTATTTTGTAATGACAAAATATACAACAGTAAAGGTGTGGTCTGTCTATTATTCACAACCGGTAGTGTAAGTTAGATTCTCAACAAATTTCAACATCATTGTCCTTAACTCGTCGGTCAGCCGTAATCTTCAAGGTGTGGGTCTGTCTATTATTCACAACCGGTAGTGTAAGTTAGATTCTCAACAAATTTCAACATCATTGTCCTTAGCTCGTCGGTCAGCCGTAATCTTCAAGGTATGGGTCTGTCTATTATTCACAACCGGTAGTGTAAGTTAGATTCTCAACAAATTTCAACATCATTGTCCTTAGCTCGTCGGTCAGCCGTAATCTTCAAGGTATGGGTCTGTCTATTATTCACAACCGGTAGTGTAAGTTAGATTCTCAACAAATTTCAACATCATTGTCCTTAGCTCGTCGGTCAGCCGTAATCTTCAAGGTGTGGGTCTGTCTATTATTCACAACCGGTAGTGTAAGTTAGATTCTCAACAAATTTCAACATCATTGTCCTTAGCTCGTCGGTCAGCCGTAATCTTCAGCAGGTAGCAGGCAGCCTCTAAGATTTGCCAAGTTAACCGGTACCGGAGAGGTGGACCCCGATTTCGGGGAAAATGCACTCACAAAATAAGATATATTTGTAAATATTAGATAAGTTTAATTTTATTTTAAAAGCGTTAAGCAGGTAGGAGATGTTCAACGTAAGTTCGTTTCAGATTAGTTTCGTTTCTGCCAGAATGACTCGTCTCAGATTGATCACAGATCAAAATCAAATCAAAATAATCTTTATTCAACGTAGACCTTTACAGGCACTTATTGACGTCAACAAACAAAAAAAAGCTTAAAAAAAAAACAAAAACCTTGTCCGTACGTAGGAATAAGGGGGAAAAAAAAATTGACTCGACACCTGTTCGGAAATTGGGAGAGCCTTCTCGAGAAGAACAGGCAAGAAACTCTGAAGGTCTATTTTTTATCTCCTCTTTTCAATGTTAATAATTATACTAATATAATATAAAAATACAATATAATATAAGATACAATCATACCTAATACGATTACAGTCGTATGAATGTTTACATACACATATAAAAATAATACAATATTATAAATAATGTTGTTACCAAACATGGCTCTATGAATAGTGTCCCTATTCCCAAATAGTGTGATCATTTAGATAGTCACTTACTTTATAATAACCTTTACTCATGAGTGTCTAACACTTTGCGAAAGTTTGTTAAACATAGATATACATTTCCCCAAGAACGAACAGCTAGTTTTATGGAGTCTGAACATTGGAACGGCAAGTTTATTTTTGTTTCTAGTATTCACATTATGTAGATCACTGTTTTTATTGAATTTATTATAGTTTCTATATACAAAAACTAAATTATCATATATATATTGACTAGCTAAAGTTTAAATATTAATTTCTTCAAAAATGGATGGAGTGAAATGAACGGCCGGCCGGACCAAGAGACGTGCATACCAACTCATTCGTTCGAAGTAATGTAACAGTTTGCTTGCTGATTTTATTTATTAATTAGTTTCTTTTATTTAGTTTTAAGTATTTAGCTTTAGAAAAATAGCACCGTTACAATAGTTACAAGTGAAGCTAATATAAAAGCTTGTAAAAAGCGGTTTGAAAATGTCGTCCGTCCCACTATTAGCAAATTCCGTTATGTTTTACAAAATATCTCAAATTTATCATATTATATTTATTATATAATACTGCTCCCCGCGATTTCGTCTGCGTAAGATAAGTATTTGGAGTAGTTTATATTAGCGTGGTGTATGTCTTTATAATTTGTAGCCTATGTGATATTTATTATATAATACTGGTCCCCGCGATTTCGTCTGCGTAAAATAAGTATTTGGAGTAGCTTATATTAGCGCGGCGTATCCCAACTAATATTATAAATGCGAAAGTGTGTTTGTTTGTTTGTTTGTTTATTTGTTTGTTTGTTTGTTTGTTTGTTTGTTACCTCTTCACGCTTAAACTACTGGACCGATTTCAAAAATTCTTTCACCTTTGGAAAGCTAAATTATCCCTGAGTAACATAGGCTACTTTTTATCCCGGAAAAATCGACAGATCCCACGGGATGCGCAATAAAGGCTTCGCTCAAAAACTACTGCACAGATCTTCATGCGGTTTTCATCAATAGATAGAGTGATTCTTGAGCAAGGTTTTGCGGTATTTTTTATCTCGGAAAAAACGAATAGTCCCACGGAAGCGCGATAAAACCTTCGCGCCATAAACCGACTTCCGCGCATATGTAGCCGTGGGCAAAAGCTATGACCCTTAACCCTCTATACACCCAATCCCGAAATCCACGCGGGCGAAGCCGCGGGCAGAAAGCTAGTTTATTATATATTACTGGTCCCCGCGATTTCGTCTGCGTAAGATAAGTATTTGGAGTAGCTTATATTAGCGTGGCGTATGTCTTTATAATTTGTAGCCTATGTGATATTTATTATATAATACTGGTCCCCGCGATTTCGTCTGCGTAAGATAAGTATTTGGAGTAGCTTATATTAGCGTGGCGTATGTCTTTATAATTTGTAGCCTATGTGATATTTATTATATAATACTGGTCCCCGCGATTTCGTCTGCGTAAGATAAGTATTTGGAGTAGCTTATATTAGCGTGGCGTATGTCTTTATAATTTGTAGCCTATGTGATATATATTATATATTACTGGTCCCCGCGATTTCGTCTGCGTAAGATAAGTATTTGGAGTAGCTTATATTAGCGTGGCGTATGTCTTTATAATTTGTAGCCTATGTGATATTTATTATATAATACTGGTCCCCGCGATTTCGTCTGCGTAAGATAAGTATTTGGAGTAGCTTATATTAGCGTGGCGTATGTCTTCATAATTTGTAGCCTATGTGATATTGTGATATATAAGTTATATTATTGTTAAGTTTCATTAAAATCCATTCAGTAACGAACACTCATCCATACTTACAAACTGACGAGTTCATAATATTAATGGGGATTAAAGTTTTTTATTTATCATTCAAAAGCACATCTAAGTAAATAAACAAAAACAACAAAACAATTCGTAAAAGACGTCGTAATCTTTTGTTTTTCGCTCGATTCATGTATTATTAATGAACCGTTATAGAGAGAGTTTTAAAGAAATACAAATATTATATTTTCGTTAGTTCTTTTTGTTACGTCTGTATTTAAGTTATTATAATTTGAAACAACACAATTTATCTTTTATGATTAATAGAGTTATATATAATTTTTACATAACTCTTCCATAAAAGAGTACTCTAGAATTGTTTTTAAATATATTTATTTATTCACAGCACCGCTGATACTAAATACACTACGGAAAAAAACAGAAAAAAAGCAATTCTATTCGCTTATCGTATATTATTATGCTTTATTCTATTCGTACTAATTAATTTTCATTCAAATTGTTCTCCAAATTACTTTAAAAAAGCATTCTACAAAGTGATTTGCAATAGATTATGTTAAGCGAAACTATCTTTGGTGTTGGACAAGGTCATTAGTTGGCGGATGGCGATCATTAGGGCCTGATTAATGGCACAACTAGCCGGACAGAATAAAAATAAATTATTGCAGCCGAGGCTGGAGCTGGAAGGAAGCGGGCGCTATTTCTTTACTATTATTGTTATTATGAAGGTTTAGGGTAGGTAGAGTTTATCGAGGGTCGGTTTAGAAAAATAAACTTATGTACATCCCATTACTAGGGGAGCTTCCATCAGTTCCTGTTTGACTGCATCGCTACCGCAGTAATAAAAAGGTAGTGATTTTTATTAGGTACTAGAGGTTATTTTCACTGGAGTAGTGTTCGAAGGTGAAATAAAGAAATTACTTTTAGAGAAACAAAGACTTTGAATTCTGAAATGTTTAGCTTAGATAACGAAGGCTGCACAATAATTAACATCAGAAAGTTAAATTTTATTTTTTATTTTTCTCTCACTTTTTATATCTGATCGCATACCTGATCTATAAAAAAATCATTTATTATGTAGTTGTATTTCACAATTTTAATTATATATATATATATATATATATATATATTATATATATATTATATATATATATATATATATATATATATATAATATATATGGAGGTAGATATTCTAGGAGGTAGACTCTGTACCAGGGTCGTCTGCATGGGTACCTCCGTCTTACCTATTTCCGCCGCCCAACAGCAGGGTTCGCTTTGCTGTGTTCCGGCGTGAAGGGTAAGATAGGCAGTGAAATTACTGGGTACTGTGACTTTACATCTTATGTCACAAGTTGGCAACGTACACTGTGGTTCTTATGAGGTTTGCAGATTTGCTGCGAATCTCGTGGGAACCACATGTACTATAGGCGACTGTCACCACTTACCATCATGCTGGTGGCAGCCTGCTTGTTTGTCAACTTTAGCAATAAAAATATATATATATATATTACGCTTACAATGACTTTCTGCAAGTACATAAAATTAAACTACCTATTCCCGAACACTATTAATTATTTATATATATATATATATATATATATATATATATATATATATATATATATATATATATATACAAATATAATTAAGTATGTGTGTGTGTAAAGCGCGGCAGCTGAGTATCGAAGTGATGACGGCCCCAGGGCCAGCTGAAAATAGCAATTTTTGCTCTTGTGCAAATATTGACGGTGAGCTATGGACTTTTTTGTGCTGCTGCAGCATGAAGCTCAATTATTATGTATGGAGGACTGGTCTGTTTCCCTGTTCGTACCCTAAATTTGCATCTTTTTTCTTTTTTTTCCTGTGATCATTACTCAATAATTGTTGTGTGTGTCTGTAGACCAAATAAATATCTATCTATCTATCTACATCAGGGTCCTCCGCTTGGATGACCTGATGGATATTATCATTGTAGGTAAGTCATACTACGTACGATAAGGGATCGATACTAATACCAAAAATGCAATCAGTAAAATTTTTGTCTGTCTGTCTGTATAACTGTTATAGAAGCAAAAACTACTCGACGGATTTTAACAAAACTTGGTATAATTATTTTTCATACTCCTGAGCTGGTTACAGTATACTTTTCATCACGCTACAATCAATAGAAGCAGAGCAGTGAAGGGATATGTTGGGAAAACGGGAGAAGTTACTCCATTGTTTAAGCTTCCGTCGCGTGTGCAACCTTAATGGTTAAAGCTACACGGAAATCATGTATGACGGATACGTTTTCCTTAAAATTATATAAAAAATATCCCACGACAGCATATGTCTATCTTTTATGGTTGACTCACAATAACACGTGTAACTCCCGATAGCTTAGCAGTTCGAAGCTTTCTGATTATATTCGTCTACTCTTACGTTTATAACACTCTCATTAATCCCTAATGCTACTAAAATTACGATTACACGCGGACGAAGTCGTGGGCACAGCTAGTATAGAGTAAAAGAATACATTTTCACAAGATTTCCACTCACAATTTCCTGTGATCAATGATGGAGTCAGATTTCATAAGTGCGGGCGAAAACAAAAGTCGTAACATGTCATACTTTTTTTTAAAAACACTCCGCAGAATTGCACCTTAGCACATCGCATTAAGTGTGAACCGACACACCAAACCGTAGTGTACACTTTCAGCTATAGTCTTTCCAGCAGAACAAAGATTGATCGCTGAGCACAAACTCAAGAAGCACACAGTACAATAACTCATCTTGTTTAACATAAATATTTGCTTTGCAGATTGAATCTGGAGGTACAGTGGCGCGTCTCTTGGACAAGGTGTGCATAGCTGTAGACGGAGAATAAACACAGCTATTCTTAAAGTGTGTGGCGAAAAGAATTCAAAGAAGTCTCGTACGCCATTTTGATAGCAAGTACTGGAATAACTAAATTATTTGACGACACATCACTTCTATCTTCTATATCTTATATCTTCTTTATTCCATATCTATCACTAATATCTAATTGTAATAACGTATTTCTAAGTCTCAGAAGTGCTAAGTGTATCAAGAGAGTCATGTCATATTTTTAGATTTTAATGACATATAGAAATTGAATTTATATAATGTCTTTGTAATTAATTGTATTTATTAGAACTTTCTTGTTTAATAATTATGATTGACATAGAAATTAAATATCTATATTCTTATATATAAAAATGAATCGCAAAATGTGTTGGTAAGCTCATAACTCAACAACGCCTGGACCAATTTGGCCAATTCTTTTTTGTTAATGTTCGTTGAAGTTCAAGGAGGGTTTTTACAATGAGGAAAATTCGAATAATTATCGGAAATATCCTAAAAACAGCCCTTTTATTTTCCCATGCAAACGTTTTCTAACTAAAACGTACAGTCGAATTGAGCTTTATTGTTATTGTATAAAGTTCATATTGCAAGCACTCACTGTTGTCTAAGCAATGAAGGTGTGTTCCTAACATCAAAGAGTCAATTTGCGCTTTATTAACGCTACATATAGTTGAAATTCAATCATATCTATCAAAACAGTGTGCGTGCGTGCGTTGGAGCACAGAATACATCGTTGGAGGATTTTATGTCACGTTCCAAAATTGAATAGCCACAAAATGTAATAGGTCATTTAGACTTTTTTTTGCGATTTGGTTGGCTATGCGACATTATCTATAAAATAATTAGGAACAAAAAACTGCCACTGTACAAATCTTTTTGACAGGACGAAGTCTGTCGGGTCCGCTAGTTTTAAATAATTGTATTTGTTATATAGTCTTTCTTAATTTAATTTGATAACAATAGTATTTTGTGCTAATGTCATTTTATATAAAATAATTGTTGTTAAGATTATATGTTTATATGCCACAAGGCGATTTATGGAATACTTTGAATTGAATTGAATTGAATAAATTGAATTGACTTGAATTGAATAAATTGAATTGAATATTTCTTCGAAACTGTATAATGTTTTGAATTTCTAGAAAATAATTAGTGAAAGAGAAAGGTAGGGAAACGTAAGCATGAACTATATATTTTTTTAATGAAAACCCAGTTTCTGTATGTGAGGTACAGTTGTGGTCATATCTCTAAGTAAAGTATCTCGCATCTACTTTTGTCGAGATCAGAAAAATAATGACGTCAGATCAAGAGGTAATAGACTTGTCAAAAATGGTGGACAGAGAGACACTACAAACAAGACGGTTATCTTTATTGCAAAAATTAGGGTTTATTTTAATGTAATTGGGTAGTTGTCATTTTTTTTATACATAATAACAGATGCTTTAGATGAGAAATATTGTAAAAGTAACGATGTATCTGCGATTATTACTATTGAAGATCGCTGTCGTTCACAAACGCTCCATACAGAGTACACATTATACATTTTTTCAAAAACAAGAAGTACTTTCTCTTCCATGTATATACATTTTGGAGATATGTAAGTTTGTCCGGAAATATGCTGAGTTCTACACAAATCAAAACGATCTACAATTAAAATATTCACTAAGACCTAGAACGAATTTAAAAATTCCTACTGCACGCCTTAATTTATGTTCATCTAGCACACTTAACGCATCTGTAAAGATTTATAATAAACTCCCTGAAAACTTAAAACTTTAAAAAAATAATATACAATTCATAAAACTGTTGAAAAAAATTTTAATAAATAAATGCTACTCTAGTGTACAAGAATATATTAATGATAAAATATAACAATGATACAATTTAATAAATTAAAAAATAAATGAATAATGTGTAATATATAATATAATATATAAAATACTTATTCATTTTAATTGGTATAAAACGCCGTCCTCTCTATAAAATTGCGATACCCGACAGGGTCCATAATCTGTACACATAAATTATTGTAAACACCTTTGTTAACATTATGGTTGCAATAAACATTTGAATTTCAATTTGAATTTGAATTTGAATTTGAATACACTGCAATCGTGACGTCTTAATTTACTAAAGCCGCCTAATTTCTTTCAGCGTATAAATAAAATTGCTAATAACTTTGTTATCTTTACGTACATAGATATACTTTGTATATTAAATAATGTTACATTTAATGTAAGGAAGTTAGAAAGGTATTCGTTTCATAAGAAGTTTGTAAAAATAATAGTACATTTTTAGAAATCTAAAAGCAATATTAATTCAAAATTAAAAGTGAAATTTATATATTGACTTACGTTCATGAGATAGAAATTGCTTAACTTTGATAATTATATAATAAATTAAAATTATTTTTTTTTCATTTTACGTATGCTCGTATAAAGTGATGCAACTCTTAAGTTCATTTTTATTTCTTTGACGTCAAGTGTCTATGAAGATTTAGGTTAAATAATAAAAAATATTTTGGGTGTATTTAATAATAATCTAATATCTCTTTTCTAGGAGGTAGACTCTGTACCAGGGTCGTCCGCATGGGTACCTCCGTCTTACCTATTTCCGCCGCCAAACAGCAGGTTCGCTTTGCTGTGTTCCGGCGTGAAGGGTAAGATAGGCAGTGAAATTACTGGGTACTGTGACTTTACATCTTATGTCACAAGTTGGCAACGTACACTGTGGTTCTTATGAGGTTTGCAGATTTGCTGCGAATCTCGTGGGAACCACATGTACTATAGGCGACTGTTACCACTTACCATCAGGTGGGCAGCCTGCTTGTTTGTCAACTTTAGCAATAAAAAAAGAAATAATTTATTTATTTAACAACATCTAACTAACGATTTGTTTCAGTGTAAATTCAAAAATTCCTATCATTTTAGATTTTATTTATTGCAAAATTTTCTGGCTTACATAATGGCTATTAAAGAATTAAAATAAGTATGTTTTCATAGTTTGCTTACTTAATTATTGAATAGATTTTATTTATTTATTGAAGCTGTAACGTGTTATTTTTTACTTATGCTTTCAGTACAATTTAATCATCAAAATACTTTTAATTTCATTATTAATTTACAAATTTAATTCTTGTTTACATGTCCTATTAGGATTTTGTGACAGATATTTATTTTTTTTTTGTTAACCTTTTAAGTGGAAGTAAGAGTGAAGGGATCGGAACCTGTACAGCCTCAGCATAAGTGCAATTTTTTTGTCTTAATTATATTTCATAAATTTTACTTATAACAAGATGGACATAGGGACAAAACATTTAGTTTCTGTATTCATTTAATCAGCATACAGATGGTGTTGAGTCTGTGATAGGAGTTTTAGTTGAAGTTGTAATTTAAAACTTAAACTTCAATATACAGATCTATGGTTGTAGAGGTTTGATAGGGTGAAGCCATGGACTGTAATAGTAAGCCTCAACATATTTTCATAACTAATATATACCTAATATTATCTATTAGGAGTTTACTTAAAACGAATTCTTTTGTTTAGGTTTATTAAAAGAAGTTTTCGTTTCTTTCTCTTTGTTGGACAAGTCCGCCTTTTCTTCACTCGTTGATACTTCAAATTCGGAACGGGACGGCTTGATCTATGGTGATCCCTCCGTGGCTATTTATTGGCTATTTCGAGTCATGGCTGTCATCTTGACGTCGGCGAGGAAGACGCGAAGGATGGGTCTTTCGGCGTTCCTCTCCTGGCGGATGTGCCGATTTAGGCCGCCGTGATGTAAAATTTAGTTTTTTCGTTTTTTTTAATATCGTTTTTTGTAATTTTTTTTAAGTATCGGCGTAATGCCTTAATTAATTGTTTCGTCCAGCAATCCCAGATAATGGTGAGTTGTATCTTCTTCTTTTGCTCAACTTTAAAGATTTCCCCACATGTTCGTGGGATAGAAATTTCATGTTTTGTACATTGTTGTAGGGTTCACGGTATACCTCGGAACCATCTCAAATATAGGGCGTTTGGGCCGTTTCATCCCAACGTGACTTCATGCACCCAGCCATGCGGTGATGTAGGTTGTCTTGTTTATCAGCGGAAATCCCTGCCATCACCGATGGAATCTCAACGTATAAGGTGATCTCTTACCATTCTTACTATATTGCGTGTGTGAACCACCGTTTTGGAGGAATTGATTTTTCTTTTGTGACATTCACCTTGGGTGACGGATGGAGGATGGCTCAGCTCAAGAGTGGACTTACTTATAAAAGTGTAATGTGTGCAACATACCGTGCCCATTGATTGGTGGACTATTCTATATATATATTTTTTCTTTTATTGATTTGTATTTACATGTGTTTTCTTTTAAAATGTAATTATAAACTACACATATATAAATTTCTTGGTTTAATTTTATCACCTAACCATTTGAAGGTCTGTTTGTATTTATGTGGAGGCGCCCATATCATTAATTCTAAATATCTACATATATCACCAGGTCGGTTCGATTCCGATAAGGATTATACCCACACCCTGATCTTAGCCGGCAAATTTCTTTTTTTCTTAAACTATCATAAATAAAAAGCTACAAAGCCTTACCAACTAAATAAAATTAATATTTCAATTAAATAGCATTTAAACTGAAAACGTCCAAATAAAACAATACTAGGTACAGGAACAGGTATCAGACTACAAAAGTCTGATGCCTGTTCCTGTAACTGTTACGGCGTTAAGTCAATACTTTGCAGCCTTTGAATTTCCTCGTAGGTTAAACCAGGTTGCTTCAAGATATCTTCCTTCAGGTACGAGCGTAGATTAATGTACCTATGAAATTCAAAACAGATCTGACGACTTCCGCAGCCGATTGGTTGGTACACCGGATTCAAGGTGTCCGAGGTCCGGGTTCGAATCCGGTGTCGCAAATGTTTGTGTGAAGAATGCGAGCATTTGTGTCCGATTTGTGGTTGTTGACATCTGACACCTTAAATATTGCATACTGACCATTCGACTACGGAAATCGTTAAATTTTGTATAAAATGTATAGGAATTTTAGATTAAGGTTCGTTTTCTGATCTGTAAAATACGAGACATTTTTATATAACTCTTGTCTAAAAGGGTTCTGCTAGAAACTAACTAGTATTTTTCAGATTTAATCCCCCTTTAGATGTAAAGTGATGTATTATTTGAGGCGATAGTATATTTTAAGGGTGAAAGCCGAGTAAACCTTCAAGAAAAGGGTAAAAGTAATCCGATCATTAGGCCACCGATTGCAAATATCGCGATTGTGATAAATGAGGTCGTAAGTATAATAAATTATTCAAAATCACTTATTGCGTAAAAATGGCGGCGTAACAAGTGAAAAGTCGGCGGGAAACTGCGGAAAAAGCGATCAACGATCAATTTAATAGCAATAAGTCAGGGGTTCGCTGACGCGGCGATTTTGCGCTGTACATGGTTGTCTTTACATGTCACGACTGCGATCCGATTAAAAGACTGATGTTGAAAAATGTCTATTCTAATTGATTTTCTTTGAACTTAGTTGATCGAAGACAATCCTTATATGTGTATATTGAATAATGACGAAAAATTTACTTTTCCATTATATTTTTAAAAATTTTATAAATTCGACTCATGATGGATGTTTTTCTTCATGGATTTTCTAAGTTCACAAAAATACAATGTATAAAAATAGCGAGTAAAATGTAATGTACATTTTTAACTTACTATTACTGGACATTGTATTTTTTAATTTAAAAAAATTGTAATAATTTAAATATGAGAAAATTTGTTCTCCTTGTTATCTTAGAACTAAAATTAAAAATTGATGTAATTGAAAATTATTATTTAAGTTGACGTCGCTTTTATGACAAATATTGAATTGACATTCTGTTTTTTAATTATCTATTTTACAATTTCGGTAAATAAGTGGTACTGTTGTACTGCTACGGCTGTGCTGTCAATAGATTAAATATCTAGAACTGTTTGAACAGTTTTAATTTATCTATTCTACTGAATTTTGTAATTTTATTGTTTATAACAAAAAATAAAAGAAACCTTCAAATAAATAAAAAACTCAATTCAACCAATTTATTTACAGATACTGCATATAGTTGTCATCATAAATACATAAAAATCCATGAAGCTGTTTTATTATTGTGTTCAATTTATCGTTTTTCAGAACTAATTGTCTTTGATTTTTATTTGGCTCGGTATTTTATTGTGTATTATATTATATGAAAACTGAAATGATAATAAGCACAATTTATGCAAAAGTGCTTAAATACTTATTTGAACAAAGGAAATATGTAAATAAATACGAAAAGTTTTGTTAAGTATTCTATGTAATAACTTTATTTGTCCTTCAAGAAAATTAAAGCGACGTATACCCGAAATGGCTTTAAATATTAAGTAACACTGGTCAGACAGGGAAGAAGGAAACCTTAGATATCCAACTTCAATTGACGGATTGAATCTGATTTTTGGAAGAATCCGTTCAGTTAGCAGACTATATTATATGATACCGATCCGATATCGAAACCTTCAAAAAAAGAGCATATTTCCATTTAAAAGGCCGGCAACGCATCTGTGACTCCTCTGGTGTTGCGGGTGTCCATGGGCAACGGTTATCGCTTACCATCAAGTATATGATCTTTATCAATCACTACTTTTCACTAGTTCCACTACTATATAATATTTTATATTTATTGTTACCGGTTTCGGAACATCATCGTCAGACAAACATCAAGTACATGTTTGCTCGTTTGCTGCCCTATTCTATAAAAAAAGAATAAAGAATAAAATAAACTCTGTGAAAATAATCGTGCATTGTAAACGCTGTTGGTCAGCGGCGAGTCAGCGTTTCTTTAACAAGTCCGTGTTTGTTTTCGCCACCCCCGTCCATCGACGCCTTCGTAACTATATGTAACTATTTCTTGGCCGCAACTACTGCTGCGTGCGTCCAATTATGGGCGTGATAAAGTTTTTCCTCGACTTTTTAAAGCAATGAATGGGCACGTAGGCAGTAGATTGATCGACAAACGGGAGATGAATTTTAGTGTTAGTAGATTGGATTGACTTTGTTTTTAGGTCAAATTCTGCGATAAAAACTTTATCAATTTCCTCTGGACTTGTTAGTTATGTTATATTTGTTGTATGATTCGTGTCATTCTAAGTTAAG
>JAYEAL010000470.1:0-28207 GCA_036419045.1 Scirpophaga incertulas | reverse complement strand
ATTGTCTACAAAGCTACTACAGATACAACTACAGCGTTACGATCTACGCGTTTACATCGTAGCACCATTCAGCGCACGCTATCGACCGTAGCCGTAGCCGGTCCCCAAGCCCCGGGGCTGGGGCGGCCAACAAAGGACCCCAATATTATTCCAACCCTTGCCGAATTATTAAATATCCCTAAGTACAGCCCAAGTATTTTTTTAATATTACTTCTCGAGGAATCTGAGCTTACGTGATGTGTTTATATTACGAGCTCCTCTATTATTAGCGGCCATTTCTGGATTTTTCGGAGGTCGATATGTACGTTTGAAAGAGGCTGTCGAATTTTTGACATGGAAACCATTTAGTTGAATAAATTTAACTATAACCAAAATGGTCACTGTAACACTTTGTAAGTAATAATAATAATATAAAAATAAATAAAATGTAAAGGTTGAAATAATTTATATGAAAAACTGTGCATCTTAAAGCAAGAATATTTTAATAGCCCTAAAACCTAGACGTATTTCTGTGTAGTTTGGAAATGAAAAAATTGTTTCTATTCTTCAACTAAGCGTTGCCATTTCATTTATTTTAAAATCGTTATATACACAGAGTCACATTTACAAAAATTACGAATCTAACGACACCTCACCAGCTAAAATCGATTGCGACGGTTTAGCTGCAGAGCTTGCCAAGAAATTAAGATATATATACAATGTCGAAAACTATAATCCTTTTATTGACGGTGAAGTAATGAACAAACCACAAAGGTTTGTGTATTAATTTTTTTTTTTTACAATTTTATCCAAGTTAGGTAGATGGCGGAGAATGAGCGAGGCATTAATTTCTTATACACATTATTATCACAGCCCATAAAAATCCCCGTTGAGGAGCATGGGGCTACCCTAAGCTCTTTGTTATTATCAGAAACCTAAAAGATGTTCTCTATCGGTCGCAGAAACGAAACTATCCTATCCTATGACGAAAAAATTTGACATCATTTATTAGTCTAAGTAGTTCGCTATATCAAGAGAAGTACGCAATGTTGAGGTGAATTAAACTATTTTTTCACCTCTTTATAACGAATTTTAGACCAACCCTTACTTCAACATTAACAAAACCTCATTCAATAAATAATTTGATATAACGAATATATATCTTCGTGCCCCTCCGATTTGTTTATATCGACGTTGCACTGGTATATGGTATAATATATGTATGTCTAATCGTTACTATTAGATCCCATAAACACAAGCCTACAGAGCTTTACTTTAGGCTAGGCTTCTTGGTGTATTGTTGCGTTTTCCCGAACGCCCGTTATTTGCTTATATTATTTAATTATATAATAATATTGCTTACTTCCGGTCCGTAGTTCTGGCTTGGCTTGAAAGTGTGTTTTGTGTGTACTAATGTGCCCTACCGTATGTGGTTATAAATATATATTCATATATTACAATACTTGTAGTGTATAAATAGGAGAACGCGTGGCCGACCACTTTTTTCCTGTAATCCCGTCGAAACCGTAATATGCAAATATTAATCCGCCGTAAATAAAACTCAATAAAAAAATGCCGTGAAAAAATCCGAAGTGACAGTCAAGTACCGAAAACCGTAATGTCAAAATCTTTTTTTTTTATTACTTTTTTTAAATTTCCTTTTCCGCGGTCCGAAACTCATAAGTCCTAAACAATCCCCCACCCCGAGATGAGCAACCCTCATCTCGCTAGTCTACCGGTAGACGGGACAGGGTTGCCACCGCACGGCGCATCACAGAGTCGCCGATCGAGACCTCTGCGAACCGAGGTACACCGTCAGAGCCTGGATAAAGCTTCAAAATGCGTCCTCTACGCCAACGTAGAGGAGAAAGATTTGAATCCTTAATCAGGACAAGATCCCCTACCCGTGCAGGAGCCGTTTTATCTGTCCATTTCAGCCGCTGCTGCAACATGTGCAAATACTCCGAATAAAACCGTTTATTAAAATTTTGTGACATCTGTTGCAGCATTTGAAAGCGAGAAAGTCGACTCAGTGGTACATTCTCAAAGGGATACTCAGGGAGAGCTGCAAGGGGCTGGCCGATGAGGAAATGACCCGGTGTCAAAACCTCCATATCGTTGGGATCCGAAGAGAGTGGGCATAAAGGCCGTGAATTTAAAGTTGCTTCCACTCTGTAAAAGACCGTAGTAAGTTCCTCGAACGTAAGAACCGTTTCCCCAATAACACGTCTCAAATGTGTCTTAGCCACCTTCACGACAGCCTCAAAGATGCCTCCCCAATGAGGACATCCAGGAGGATCAAACTTCCACGTAATGCCCTGAGTAGCCATTGCTTGTCCCAAGTCCGTACTATGTTTCGTTAAAAAATCATGGACCTCCTTAAGATACCTGTCAGCACCCTGATAATTTGTGCCGCAGTCCGACCGTACCAAACTCGGTAACCCCCTCCGTGAAACAAAACGTCCGAACGCCGCGATAAACGCTTCCGTACTAAGCGAAGATACTATTTCTAAATGTACTGCCTTCGTTGACAGACAAACAAATACACATAAATAAACTTTGTAAGTCTTAGAGGTCCGCAAGTGAGAAGCCCTGACAATAAAAGGACCAGCGAAATCCGTACCGACACCGTGAAAAGGTCTGGTGACACTAACCCGATCGCTAGGTAGGTCACCCATCATAGGCTGCATGGTGTTAGCCTTTAACCGATAGCAAGGTATACACTTAAATATAACCGATCGGACGCACCGTCGCGCCGATAGTATCCAAAATTCCCGCTGAAGAATAGCAAGCAGTGCCGTACAACCTGCATGCGAGTTAGTAATGTGCCGATCACTTACTATCAACTGCGTCAAGGGTCCGTCCTTGGGCAGCAAAAGGGGATGCCTAGCCGAATACGGCAGCTTCGAGTTGCGCAGCCGTCCGCCAACACGAAGTAATCCCTCGCCATCAATGAATAAGTTAAGTTTCTGTACGGCACCCTTTAACCGACCCGTCGTCCGTAACGATTTAAGCTCGTCAGAAAACCGTTCCGATTGTACCCGTCGTACCCAAACATGAGAGCAGCACGCCGTTCGCCTGCCGTCAGAAACAAAGATGTATTTCTTACAACCGGTTTGCGAGTATTCGTTATAAACCGACGCATCCATCCCGTAACGGCCAGTAATTTATTAAGAGAGCTAAACCGCAGTAAAAGAGGGTTTGTGACGATTTCTTTCTCCACAGCCATGACACGCACACAGGGCAGCGGATCCGATCCGATTAAAACCGTAGGGGGCCATGACGACTCCGGTGCCGTCAACCAAGCAGGTCCCCACCAAAGGTTATGACTCACCAACGAGGAGGCATAACAGCCGCGAGAGGCCACGTCGGCGGGGTTCAACTCGCCGGGTACGTGCCGCCAATTCAGATTCACTGACGAGTTTTGAATTTGCGAAACCCGATTCGCAACAAATGTTTCCAGCCTATGTACCGAGGTCTGGAGCCACGCCAAAACAATTTGGCTGTCAGTCCACGCATAAACGTTGCCTATGTTAATGTGCTTCCCGAGTGTATCACAAACATGATTCAATAACCGAGTAAGTAACGCAGCTCCCGAGAGCTCCAATTTGGGTATGGTTTGGCGGTTGCGTATAGGAGCCACCTTGCTCTTCACCGTGATTAGATGTAACGCTACTGAACCATCTGGCTGTATCGTCCGAAGATATACGACTGCCGCGAAACCCGATTCCGAGGCGTCACAGAAACCGTGAAGTGACGCATGATACTTCCCCGGTGGAAGTATTTTACGAGGTATAACAACCCTTCCGATAGTGGGTAACTGATCAATAAATGCGAGCCAGTCCGTTAAGAGTTCAGTAGGTAGGGTCTCATCCCACTTAAGCTCAGCCAACCATAACCGTTGTAGAAAACATTTAGCCCAAAATATTATAGGAGCGATCCACCCGTTAGGATCATAGATACGAGCAACCGTAGACAGGACTAGCCGCTTAGTCCATATCTTTTCCGTTATTGTTAAAACCCGAAAGGAAAAGATGTCAGGAACCGGTAAATACTGAACACCTAAAACCGATGTTGAACGAGGAGAGTCCGGATTCTCAAATAACAATGGATCTTGAACGTGATCCGCTGGTAGTCCTTCTAAGAGACGTGGACTGTTCGAAATCCATTTCCGTAGTTCATAGCCAGCCGTTGCCAATAACGCTATGAGCTCGTTACGTAAAATTAAAGCCTCCTGTTCCGAAGATCCACCCGTGATAACGTCATCGACAAAAATTTCCGACTCTAAGACGTCCGCCGCACGAGGGAATCGAACGCGTTCCCGTTGAGCGAGTTCCAACAAGCACCGCATAGCCATCCAGGGGCTAGATTTCAAACCGTACGTGTTTGTGTTCAGTTCGTAGACGCGTAATGGGTGAGACGGGTCCTCGCGCCAAAGAATCAGCTGATACCGTCTATCAGCCTCATCAATCACCGTTTGCCGGAACATCATGCGTATATCCGTCGCGAAGACCACCTGGTGTCTACGAAAGGCCGAAATAAGATCCGAAATATCTTTATGTAGTTTAGCACCCGAGTGCAGGATTTGGTTCAATGAAACACCGTTAGAGGAAGGGGCCGACCCGTCAAACACGACCCGTATCTTACCGCTATCCGATTTAAAAACCGCGTGATGTGGTATGAAATAGTGTTCTTCCGATGAGTAGTCCTCCGTGCCAGGGACATGTGACCTAATTGTACATATTCCCGCATGAACTCAATGTATTTGTCGCGAAACTCTGTATCTCGCTTCATGCGACGTTCCATAGAAAGCAGGCGTTTCTCAGCAGTGAGGTAGGACTGCCCCAGCGGTTTGCGAATGCTCACAAAGGGCAACCGAGTAACGAAACGACCGTTCGGTAACCGATAAACATTTTCGATAAAATGGCGCTCGCATTCTTCGTCGAGCGGGTCCTTCCGTGAAACCGTGGGTACCTCTTCTGTCTCCCAAAAACGCTGTACTAAATCCGAAAGAGAAACGCCCGTAAAAACCGTATCAGAAACCGTATCATATGCTGGGCCCATAATCATATATCCGTAGTGCGATGGTATAGCAACCAAGCCATTATTATTTAAATTTATAGTGCGTCCGGTGCACAATAATTGACCAAGCACATCAGTACCAAGCAACAAATCAATTTTTCCAATATTTAAAATTTTCTGTCAGCCAAAGACAGGTGAGAAGCCGAGTTCAAAATTTCCGAAGGTAATTCCACCTGTGGATGTTCTCCTAAAATATCATGCAACACTAGTGCTGTAACTGTAATAACAGGTTGAGAGACCGATTCTCCAACAATGTTAAAGGTACATTGACCATAAACATGTGACACGAGCACATCACCTATGCCACGAACCGAAATATTATTATTAAATATGTATAGGCCTAACCGTCTCGCCAAATTAACTGTTATCATGCAACCTTGCGAACCCGTGTCCGCTAGAGCCCGTGCTCTAACATAAAAACCGTTAATATCACAAATCTTTACCGCAACGGTAGGCAATAAAATAGTATTTAAAAAGGTTGCATTTGGCGAGGCGGCGGCGACTACCTATTCTTGAACGTCACTATGAAATGAAGCATTCACCCGATTAAAAACCTGGGCTGCCGACAGCGCCAGAGGGTTATATGTAGGGGGTCTCGAGCGCCCCAATGGTGCCCGAGTCAGGTGCCAACTGGCATCCGGTGTCCGGTAACCAACCGGATGACCGAAAGATGGCGGCGTGTTCCTCAATCGCGGCCGTTCCGCGAGTGGTGGTGAGAAACCCCTCGCTCTCGCTGCATACGAAGCCGCAGACGCATACTGTTCCGCAGTGACGTCACGGGATTCGTCCGCTTGAATATGCCCTATGCCCGCTGCATAGGGTGCTTGTACCATAGGCCGGTGCCTCCCCCACCCGTATGTGGAGATGCCTGTGAAGTAGGCCTAAAGCCACCCCCACCCGTATATGGAGGTGTCGCGCGCACGTCCACCGTCGAGGCGACGCTCGTCCAGAATGAGGAGGTGAAGTCCGTACTTGTCCGCTTTGACCCCCTCCTGAAGGAGAACCAATCCGTGCCGCTGCAGGCCTAACTCCACCATTCCTATTCAGGCATAACATCCCGTGATGTTTGCCGTTACAATGAATACATGGCCGTGCCACTGCACAAAACTATAACAAAGATGATCCCCTAAACAAAAATAACAAACTTGTGATTTTGCAACACGCCTCCGCCGCTGTTGAGGGAACAATTTATAAAATGTTGGCATTTAGATATAAAATGGCCTATGATGCCACAAAAAGGTGCAACCAACCCGCTTGGATTGCAACCTATTATTAATAGTATGGTCCGATGTAGCCATACCTACCCTAGTCCCCGAGTGGGTGGGCCTATACCCTGACCTGAATACAGGTCTTCCCTCGACTGACACAGGCCTCCCAGATGGCCCGCTGAGGTAGCCGTTGCAGGAGGTGAGCCTACATTGTCAACAATCCGTGCTTCTCCTCCAAGAAGGTCAAAAGGTCAATAAATTTAGGCAACGGGCTTGCCTCATCTCCGCTTCCATATTTTTGTTCAAATCTTAATTTTAAATCAGAGGGTAACTTATTCAATACAATATGGAGCAACAAGAATGACCACCGTTACTGTTGGTAAATTTAATTTCTCCAAACAATTATAGGCCACCTTTAATGGATTTAAAAAATCATCCCTATAAACATGATATTCCTTAAATAAGGCAAATTTTAATCTATCTTTGCCACATGGCATCCGCAATTAACCTAATATTTTGATATCTGCCCATCAATAGCGCCCTTGCAGTCATAATTGTTATCTGTTATGGTTAAATGTGAAATAACCTGGTGAGCGTCTCCCGATAGACAACTCAACAGATAACTTAATTTTTGTGAGAGTGATATATCCATCCGACAATGTACCAAAGAATCAAAAATGTTAATAAATGACATCCAAGTTTCATACCCACCAGAATACTTGGGCAAATTTAAATCCGGCAATCTAGTATAAATTGAGGCATTACTACTTGACTGACCCTTAACCGTGGACTACTGGCCAGATCCAGTGTCCTTACCGCCTGAATAATGCTGTCATAATATTCTAAGCATTGCTTGTAGTCTGCCTGAGCTTGAATCAACCTTGCCTGCAAAGTTTCATTGTCTGGATTCATGTCAGCCCTATCATAACACATTTGTAAAGCTTGATCCAGGTCCGCCATGTATCTGCTCGCATTTGAAAGCCCGCTCTTTCAAGGCCTCAACCCTGTCTGGTCTACTCACCAGAGAAAATGCGCTTACCAACCATTGCAATATGCGACGAATTTCGTTGTAACCGTCCGACATATTCAAAGAATTTACAAAAAATAACAGGCCGTAACCGAAAAGTAAACCACGCTCTGCTACCAAAAAATGTTGCGTTTTCCCGAACGCCCGTTATTTGCTTATATTATTTAATTATATAATAATATTTGCTTACCGGTCCGTAGTTCTGGCTTGGCTTGAAAGTGTGTTTTGTGTGTACTAATGTGCCCTACCGTATGTGGTTATAAATATATATTATATATTACAATACTTGTAGTGTATAAATAGGAGAACGCGTGGCCGACCACTTTTCCTGTAATCCCGTCGAAACCACGTAAATGCAAATATTAATCCGCCGTAAATAAACTCAATAAAAAAAATGCCGTGAAAAAATCCGAAGTGACAGTCAAGTACCGAAAAAACCATAATGTCAAAATCTTTTTTTTTATTACTTTTTTAAATTTCCTTTTCCGCGGTCCGAAACTCATAAAGTCCTAAACAGTAAGTGTAAGAAATATTTATTTAATTATACATCAGAATAAATTATAGGCTACAATTTATAAAGATACACGCCGTGCTAAATATTGGGCTACGCTAATTGGTGTAAATGAAGAAATATTTATTTATTATACATTTTTTGAATTTTATTCGCCAGCTGTATGCAGATTGCCTCTCATGATGTTTTTTTTCATCGTATGAGGCGTCAGATAGATAGATAGATAAAACGTTTATTCAGGCAAAAACACACTAAACACAATGTATACACATAAATAAAAATCTAATAAAAAAACGGTAAGAATTAGATGTGCATGTGTGTTGCAGTGCCTGAAAGGCCAAGGCTCAGTGGGGATTTTTACCTTAGAACGGCAAAACACTGATTTTCAGCCATCACCCTATGAGGAGAGTAGAGGGCTACGAAGTTACAAATAGCATTCTACAAGATTGAGACTAAGAAAAGAAGAATAAAAAATCAAAAGAAAATATCTATCATGATTGTAATAACATTTGTTTGGCATTGCTACTTGACATAAAATATGTATCCACTATAACACGCTGTGACATCACTTGTTACGTATAATAATAATTAATATACATAACCTATATTTCAAAAGTATACACTCGAGAAACATAAAAAAAAACATATACAATTAAAACTATCTACCTAAGAATAATGGGCAGTTGTTTTCTTCAAGCAAATTAAGCTTTTGGTGCTCAAGTAATATATTTTTTAATTTATTTCTGAAAGTTATCCTGCACATGTGATTCCTTAGAGGTGGTGGAAGATCATTCCAGCATTTTGTCGCTTGAAATCGGAAACTGCCCCTAAAAGCTACGGTTCTATGAGTATGTCCCGCTAGGGACAATTCGCGCAGTTCTGGGACCATATCTGGCAGACGCATTGGTGAATATCAGCTTCTTATGAAGATATTCAGGTTTTTGGTATCTTATGACATCAAAAACAAGACACAACAAATGCAGTCGTCTTCTCATTTCCATTCGCAATATACTGGCAGATATTTCACATATACAGAATAAATGTATATGTGAAATTCTATAAACAAAAACACGTGGTACATGGCAGAATCGTCCTCGAGCCCTGTGAATCGTAATTCGTAGACCAGTGCCGACACCACAGAGCTACCGATGCCCCATTAAAAATATACATTATAATGGACAAAACATTAAAAATAAATGTATTGTTAACAAATCTTTGCAGTTACAAATGGGAATTTCAAGAGAAAAACGATAAAGCCGGCCGCTAAGTCAATTTCTCTACAATAAACCGAAACCTGAGTCCTTTGTGTCGAATTCCTCTATTGTACTCCACCGTACTATAACGGCTATGAGGCTCCAGGAAAACCGAGCGCAGGTTTGGCGTAAATAGCTCAATCTGAGGGAATCGTGATTTCTTAATCTGTGCACTGCTGAGCCATTTCACCGTTTCTTTTATTTCTTTCCTTCGCCGGCCGAGATTTTTTTAAATTATCGTACATTTGCCAAATTCCCCGGCACATTAGTGGCTGCGTTTCAAATGTTACAGCTTTCATTTAAGCAGGTTTTTTGCTGATTTGCGACGTTTATATGTACGTGTTGGCTTATGTCGTTTAGTAGATGTTGTCGCTGTGTATTGTTTTATGATTCCAACTGGCATATTGTTCGCACAAAAATCGATGAAATATTGACCAATCGATTTTGAGAAGATTGTTCTAGGCTGCAGTTCAAGGTATTGACACTTTCTGTTTTCTCATTTAAATACTCTAAGTCCTAACTCAACGGAATAAATGACTTGGAAACTAAATAAATGACTCAGAAATCTTGTTCAAAACTCTGTCCTAAATCCAAAAACAATCTTAACAATTGTTTTTATAATAATTCAATTTAAATAATATCAGCGCAAGTTATGTACATATTTGAGTTGCCTAAATTATCTGTGAAATAGTTTGTACAAGTACGTTTTGATGTACGTGGTTGAATCTGTAATACAGACTAGCAATGTGCCGAGTACGGTTTGACTCGAGTCAAACTCGATTCCTGATTCGGACTCGCCTACTCGAATACCAATTTATTTTCATTCGAGTACGAAGGACTCGATTTCGATACTCGAGTCAGGAAGAATCGTTTCGTACTCGCTAACTCAATTCTATTTATACGAGTCCTACTGACTAGTCTAATATTCGAGTTTGGTTAACTCACTTGTACTAGCAAACTTTTTACATAAGCTCTTATGCTCTATTTATTTATTTACAATAAGGCACAACTACAGAATACAATTCAAAACATTCACAAGACAAATAATTAACGTTATATAAATTAAAATTGTAGTCCGATAAATGCTGTACACAGCGTTGACATAAAAAAAAAACATGTAATGGTCTGATACTAAATATAACGTGTAGTTATAATTTTTACAGTTCAATATAGATAGTAGACATCAATCAACAGGCGTAGTATATAACTGTTTTACCTTTCTATAAAATGCACCTGAACTCTGAGTAAATAAATCCAAACCACCGATATTATCATTAAATAGTCTAGACATTCTAAAGATTGGACTATTGTATGTTACGTTATTATCGCAGAACGGGACGAAAAACAACTTAAATCTTCGACTACTACCGTTTGTTCGAAATGACAGAAGACTCAACAACTCCATGACATCCCATTGATTATTAACTATCTTATACAGTATGTAAAGATCTTGCATTGAGCGTCTAACCTCCAAAGAATTCAGTCCAAAGTACTGCAGTCTTGCATTGTATGTTGATAATTTACGTCTGAGGCCGCAAGAAACGTCTCTGGACCGCCTCCAATCTATCGATATGAACGTTGTATTGCGGACACCATACGACAGAGTTATATTCCAGAACACTTCTAGCAAGGGTATAGTACAACGTCAATATACCATCTGACCTACGAAATGGTTTTGTAGTCCAACCAAGGGTCCTGTGTTTTTCTTCAATGTTTATTATCTTTTAATAAAAATTACAGTGTTATTATTTATAGTCTGTCATTGTGCTTAACCTAACCTACACGCTGTTTGAAGCTAACTCCTTTCTATTTTTCCTTTTTGTTCTAAAATCGGTCTCTAGTTCTGGACTGGACTAGAATTTCTATACTCGAGTCTAGGAATCGGACTCGAGTCTAGAAATATTTGAATACCAAACATAGAATTCGAGTACTGGTCTCGAATCAGGAAATCGAGTCCTGATTCGAATACCGTATAAGCTGACTCGAATCGACTCGATTCACCATAACAGCGACTCGGCATATTCCTTGTACAGACTTTTACACAAATAAAATAACATATAATTATCAAAATAATTATAATGACTACGGATAAATATATATTCTTTTGTTGAAATGTTTGCTGTTATTCTTTAAATTCATCTGTTTAAAAAAAATAAAATTTCGTGACGTATGTTGTATATAAAGTATATAAAAATATATTTATTTAGAGAAACAGATTACTATCATAATAACATCATTGTAGCTAATTAATATAATAAAACTAGAAAACAATCCAATAATAATGACTGATACGTAAACACTATGATTACAGATCTATTGAATTACAAAAATGAATTTATAATTAGATTTATACTTGAAACAATCAAGTACAATACAAAAGCTATATAAGTATATTAAAAAAATTAAATGTAAAATATTTTTTTAAATACAATCTTTTTTAAATGCGCTAAAAAGAACAAAATAAACTTTTACATATAAAAGCTTGTCGCGAGATTTACTTACTTTTAATTTATTTTCCGACTAAAAAACCAAGCTTAGCAAACCTTTTCATTTGATACCTATATTGTGGTGGTGCATTGTAAATAATCGGTCCGCTATCTTGGGAAAGTCCGCCATATTGGATTAAGAGTGACGTCACATTATTTATCGAAGTGTTTTTTGCAAGCCCTTTCATTTGATACCCATATTGTAGGGGTGCATTAAAAATAATTGATCCGCCATCTTGGTAATGCCGCCACGTTGGATTTAGAATGACGTCACACACATAACCATGTAAGTCACACGTGCATACAAAATTTCAGGTCAATCGGAGACCGGGAAGTGAGTTAAATTAAGATTACAAGATTTTCTTACATAGTTTCAAGTGAAGCTAATATAAAAGCTTGTAAAAAACAAACAAAAATTAACAAAATAGGCCAGCTCTTATGACTAGTCCACTAGTTGAACTTGTGATAAAGGCTGGGCTTTATCAAATATGTAAAACTGTGTTAATTTGTGTACATTATCTCTATAGGGGCGTAGTACGATACGATGCATTGGTCCTATGTACCTACATTACAAATATACTGAGACATCTGAGCTGTAACTTGTTTCGTCAAAAATATCAAACACCTTCTAGAAATAACGGTTTATTTATTTAAAGCAATGGAATACTAGCGTGACTTTTATGACTCGCACTCTTCCCGACTGACTGAATACTGTCGCTGACCAAGTCACATCAAATTATTACATTTTAAAATCATATGTGCAACTGTGTTTCGCCACGTGGCTCACTGTACTGTCATCTATAGGAAAATGTCACAAACAAATAGAGACAGTAATCAAATCGGTATAACCTCAAGCATGAGAAGTGGAATTGCATATTTACATTACAATGATTGCGTATAATAATTAACGTTAAATGATAAATAAACAATATTTAAATGGTGGTAAGTGCTTCTGAACCTAAATTTAGTCGTTATAAATTAGTCGCCAATAATCAAAAGCGGGATACACAAAGCAATAATTCTCGGCATAGCTCGAATACAATTCCTATAGTAAGCGACATAATACAAAAACAACGTACATAAATTTATTGTGAACAAGATAAAAATTTCCAACTGAACTGACATGGACACAGTTGAATAGAGAAAAAAATACGAGCGGAAAGTAAGTTTATGAATGGTAAAGTTGGATTGACTGTTGACGCAGCGAGACCAGAGCAGGATAATTCAGTAGAAAGGCTTAGATGTAGCTCTGGGTATGTGATGTAATGTTATTTGTATTACTATCGTGTAATTGAATCTGAACCTAAGGTAATTAATCTAGAACAATCATTTTCCTTCTTACCGGTTATTACATTGTTTTCTTCTGTGATTTTATAAATTCACATTGAAGCTTTTATGTAAACGACGATACATGCATTACAATCTGATGCATTACCTGAAACAATAAAAAATATTCCATTAATATATTTATTGAATACTAGCGGACCCGACAGACTTCGTCCTGTCAAAAAGATTTGTACAGTGGCAGTTTTTTGTTCCTAATTATTTTATAGATAATGTCGCATAGCCAACCAAATCGCAAAAAAAAGGCTAATGGCCGTTTTCACCAACCTTGTCTTAGCTTAGGTGACTCCTAAGAGACATGCTGTCTCACTCTTTTCAGTTAATATAAAAAGTGACAGCATGTCACTTAGGAGTCACCTAAGCTAAGATAAGGTTGGTGAAAACGGCCATAAATGACCTATTACATTTTGTGGCTATTCAATTTTGGAACGTGACATTAAATTCTCCAACGATGTATTCTGTGCTCCAACGCACGCACGCACGCTGTTTTGATAGATATGATTGAATTTCAACTATATGTAGCGTTAATAAAGCGCAAATTGACTCTTTGATGTTAGGAACACACCTTCATTGCTTAGACAACAGTGAGTGCTTGCAATATGAACTTTATACAATAACAATAAAGCTCAATTCGACTGTACGTTTTAGTTTGAAAACGTTTGCATGGGAAAATAAAAGGGCTGTTTTTAGTGTATTTCCGATAATTATTCGGATTTTTCTCATTGTAAAAACCCTCCTTGAACTTCAACGAACATCAACAAAAAGAATTGGCCAAATTGGTCCAGGCGTTGTTGAGTTATGAGCTTATCAACACATTTTGCGATTCATTTTTTATTCATAAGATAAGGAGTCTACCAACTAAAATTACTACAAACTAACGTTATAATGGATAAAAAATTGAAAACTTATCTATTAAAAGGAAACGTTAATCCAAAGCTAATTGGGCAGAAAATCGAATGAATTAATAATTGCAATATGGCTATCAATATTTTTAAAGTTTATAATTTAGAGAAGTGTATATATAAAAAGTTCAATATTCATTCAAAGACTTTATTCTTATTAATGTTGTAAATGGGAAAGTAAGTATTGTGTGTTGTGTTTTTGCATCAAAACCACCAAACAGAGGGGCTATCGCACTAATAAATCGCAAGCGAAACGCAACCGAACCGTTCGGCTTAACCAATCCGAACGCCACAATATCACGTCATCTGTTCGATGACGCGATATTCTAGCTCTCGGATTGGTTGAGTGGAACGATTTGGTTTCGTTTCAGCTGCGATTTGTTAGTGCGATTGCCCCCCTGATTTCAATGTAATTTAGTAGATAGATAATTGAGAGCATGAGAAAGGTTATAAGCTGCTTTTTAATGCTAAAAAGGAGTTGTAAGTGGTGAGTATTGTTGTTTGAATAGGCACAGATACTAACCTAACAAAATTTTTAAATAAATTTTTCATAAGAAAAAATCGGATAAGAAAGAAAGAAAGGGCAGATATTTGTGTGACGTGTGTTGTTAATATTGTTACGCCGGTGGCTTAGAAAAACTTCAAAAATGATTTTCTGTGACTTAGAAACGTTTTCAGCAGGCTCATTTCAGAGGGGTTTGCAGGGTCGTTTCAGAAGTAGCCCTTTCACATACTAAAAAAATCTAAATTACACCCAAATTACAGTAGTTTTCAGGCACCTGAAACATGTTTTCAGTACGTTTCAGGCTACCCTCTATCCAACGCCACAATAACCTGAAAACCCGTTTTCAGGCGTTTTCAGGACCCCTTATGAGCCATTAAGCCTACTTCAGTAAAAGGACATAAATTTCAATAGGAGTGAAAGAGATAGCAATAGTAGAAAGAGACAGATATAGTTGGAACATTCGAAGAAGTATTAGAATGAGAAAACATCGTTAGAAAGAGATAGACAAACTCAGAATATTCGAGAAAGATAGTACGGGAATATTCGAGTATTGTGTGACAAGGATAGGACAAGGAAGAGACAGTTATACTCGAAACGTCTCGAACGCGCGACGTCATTCCTACGCGCTTGTGTATTGGACTACACATTCGAGTGTGTCCGCGAATGTTCTGGCAAGAGTGGCAAGTGCCTTAGGGGACTATATAAGGCTGTGTCCGGCCGCCGGGAGGGAGTATTGTTTTGCGATACAGTGCAAAACATCTAAGAAGTGATATTGGAGAACTAAGAAGTGACTTTCAGTGCTTTCAGTGAAGTGATTAGTGACCGTTAGTGTGCTAATTAATAAAAGTTCAGTGTTTTGGTAGACCGCCGTTTGATTTACTGACCCCAGCTCGTAACAATATATATTTCTATTAAAATATTATGTATATATGTATACTCGTTACTAGGGTACTGTCTAAACTAGAGATTGCCTCAAGATACGTTAACAAATTGTATAAGGTGTACAAAACGAACGAGTAGTTTGTCAGAACCCAAGGTGACAGGGAGTCGAAACCACAAGTGCTATCTCATACATGTTATATGGAGCAGATAAGGAATAGGATTGGGAACAGGGATCATAGAAGCCTCCTGGAGCATAGCTGGATCAACGGTGTTTTTTTTTTATATGATAGGGCAGCAAACGAGCAAACGGATCACCTGATGGTAAGCGATAACCGTTACCCATGGACACCCGCAACACTAGAGGAGTCACAGATGTGTTGCCGGTCTTTTAAATGGGAATATGTTCTTTTTTTGAAGGTTTCGATATCGCATTGGTTCGGAAATACTGCAGGCGACAACTCATTCCACGGTTGATTGATTGGTGTGTGAAAGATTTTACGACGAGTTGATTGAATTGCTCTTGGATCTTGTTATACTGCTAAAATTCCCGCATAATTCCCGCACGGTAATTCAGCACGGGACAGATATTTTGTAAAATCCCCAAAAAAGCATTCGAGTCTGGGAGTATGTACATACATCTGAGATATCTATAATAATAATAAATATAAATAAATAAATAAATAAATATTTGTTACACTTACACCAATTAGCCTAGCCCAAACTAAGCTCTGTAAGGCTTGTGCTATGGGATCTAGGGTAACGGATAGAAATATACATATATTATACATATATAAATATTTTTTATAGAAATATATTATATCAACAACCATGACTAAAGTACAAATGCTCGCATTCATCACACAAACATCTGCCCCCACCGGATTCGAACCCGGGACCTCAGAGCTGGCGACACCTTGAAACCGGTATACTATCCACTCGACTAGAGAGGTCGTCAAATCTGATGTTAAAGATCTGAGGCGAGCTTTTTTTAATCTACTGTATAGAAGTGCTAAACTCTGTTCCTAAACAGCTGTATAACAAAAACACCTATACTAACAAGTAGGTCGTTGTAGTTTTAAGGGTATAGTAATATTCCATTCTTGCAATATCTAAGGGCTAAAGTTACCTAATACAGAAAGAATTACGAGTACGTCAAAAAATATGAAAGAAGCGTCTTCGAAAGCAAATGACTTACACATTTTGCATTATATTTATATTTCGACCTTTCACAGCACAAACAGAGCACTAATTGCTTCATTACCTCGCCACCGTGATCTTTATTAAGTCAAAGAAGCCCCTTGATCTTACGAAAAAAGTCTTAATTCTTTTTAAGGTTAAGTCATTGTTTTATGTAGTTTGAACGGAGCTTCAGAAAGTTTAATGTTTTGTTCAGAAGACAGATGGACCTATAAAAGTTTTATGACGTAAAGATTTTTATGTTGAATCTGAGGAAAGTGGGGTGGCTGGGTAAAGAACAGCCATTACGAATTTAGGAGACATTTTTAGGTGATCCATATATAAAACGGTTTGTCGATGCGATATTTTAACACGATTAATATAATAACTGCAATTACAAACTTTTCCATACAGAAATAGGAAGAAAAGTTGTTTAACAAAAATCAGAGCATATCTATGTGCGTTAATAAATTCATTCGAAGTTTTTTTAATTTGGGCGGCGTCCAAACCTGTATGTGCGCATAATTTGTTTTGCGCGTCGATCAATCCGACACTGTCAGGTGTCAAAAGACAGACATGATTTTTTATTAGAATTATTATTAAGTGACATACTTATTAGTTTAAAATAAAGATTAAGTATATAGTAAAATTTACAGTAAAAAAAATTTCAATACAAGCTTTTATTAAATGCGCTAAAAGGAACAAAATAAACATTTACATATAAAAGCTTGTCGCGAGATTTACTTACTTATAGAATACTTTTAACGACAAGCTTTAATATGTAAAAGTTTATTTTGTTCTTTAAGCGCATTTTTTTTATATTTTTTTTTACTTTTAATTTATTTTCCCACTAAAAAACAAAGCTTTACAAACCCTTTCATTTGATACCCATATTATATGGATGCATTATAAATAATTGGTCCGCCATCTTGGGAAAGTCCGCCATATTGGTTTAAGAGTGACGTCACATTATTTATCGAGGTGTTCTTTGCAAGCCCTTTCATTTGATACCCATATTGTAGGGGGCATTAAAAATAATTGATCCGCCATCTTGGTAATGCCGCCATGTTGGATTTAGAATGAAGTCACACACATAACCATGCATTGTCATCCGACTTACACGTGCATGTAAAATTTCAGCTCAATCGGAGACCGGGAAGTCAAATTAAGATTCCAAGATTTCCTTATATAGTTACAAGTGAAGCTAATATAAAAGCTTGTAATTAAGCTGTGTAAAGTGAGGTGATAACAATCAGCTTTTATTGTCGTTTCTTCATTTAGAGGAAAGGTTGTGTTATTTTAAGTAAAGGTTATGTTTTGTACGTATGTAATTGTTTAAAACATACTTCATTTATAGATAAGCAAATTGAAGTTTATTTTAACTTCCTCGAAGTAGATCGTCAAAAATAAAAATAAAAAACTTACGATTAATATAAATTTAGCTTTGACTATACAGTTTATATATTCACTAGCTATCCGCCCGTGACTTCGCCCGCTAGGGAAGGTTATATTTCCTGCTGTGAGAATTAATTTATATTCTTTCCCGGGTATCCGACCATCTGTGTCAAATTGCACCCAGGCTGTTTCAGTCTGGCATTGCAGGTCAGCTGTTTCTATTCGATTTTTCCTCATGAATTTTCCCATGGTGAAAATTCAGGTCAGTAGCGTCTGTGCCTCACCGACAATTTTCATCTCCTATTTTGACCTCTTACAACCCCTTTTTTACTAAATTACATTTAAATCGGTTTGGTGGTTTGGATGTAAAAGTGCAACACACAGACAGACTTACTTTCTCATTATAACATTACTAAGAATAAAGTTAAAATGTATATATATGTGGGAAAGTAAGTCTGTCTGTTTAAGCCAGATACTTCTTTATGAACTAAATTTAAATATTGGCGCTACTGGAGATACTCCTGTCCCTTTCCTTCATATACCTATTTGTTACCCGATTGTTCACGCACAAATGGCGACTCAGTTTTTGAACCGCACCCGCACGATCAGCAACTAGCTCTAATTAAAAAATTAAATTAATGTGAAATAATTTGACATTGTTATAAGAGTGGCCACTCGTGAAGAAATAGAAGTGAAATATCACAAGTGAAAGTACCGGTAATATAAAAATTGTGTGCGTAATCGCAGTGCTGAAATCGGTGAGTTTCTTTTCTTCCTTCTATTACATTAATCCTGTGCCTTTCCATTATCTCTAAACTATACAAGCAAAAATAGAACTAGCGCAGTCTAGGTGTCTATATGTTGAGTGAAAGAACATATAGTAAAGCAATCAATTTTGTATCAATCTTCTTTGTATAATAAATAGATAATAAAAAACTGTCACAAAAACATTAGCGTTATATTATGTTTAATCATAATAGCATTGTTTAAAGTTAGATAATATTCTGGAACAAAAATAATATTCTATTTGTATTCAAATCAAATAAATTTCAACCAATAAACGTGAAAAGTTTTCTTCTAATATTTTATTTGCTATTGCTATTGGCGTTTATTGCACGTCACATCAGCGTTTTAATGAAAAAAACACACACAAAGCAAATAAAAATAAGACAGTTATAATGTTAAACAAACTATTAGTTATATTTCAAACCTATACAATCACTATGATTGTTGCTAAAATCGAGAGACAGAAATATATAAATAGGTATTTCTGTCTCTTACGAGTGATGTAAGCGGCATTATCATTATATATCGCTATACATAATATAAAACAAAGTCGCTTTCTCTGTCCCTATATAGCTGTGTATGCTTATATATTTAACAATTTTAATAGATAGAGTGATTGAAGAGGATTTATATGAATAATTACATTCATTAAATGATGGAGCAATACTGTTATTTTTGAAGTTTCTAATGTGATGTCGTAAATAATTATATAATTTCCGCTTACATTGCAAACGCAGGCTGAACCCTACGAGATTTATCAAAATAATGTGCTAAGTATTCTACACATTGAAAAGGTTTACAGAAATCTCCGCGATGGTATATTGTATGTATGTGTGTATGTACTAAATCCACATTTTGAAACTTTGGCAATCAAACTTAGTTCAGCGGCGTACGCAGTAAAAAAGATTAGACTTTTAACTAATGTTGAAACGGCAAGAATTGTTTATGTCAGCTACTTTCATAGTGTTATGTCCTATGGACTGCTGCTATGGGGATCAGCGGCTAACATTGAAAGTATTTTCCTTTTACAAAAAAGAGCGATTCGTGCTATTTATTGTGTACGGGCTAGAGAATCACTAAAAGAATTGTTCAAAGAAATTAATATTTTAACTTTAGCTAGTCAATATCTATATGATAATTTAGTTTTTGTATATAGAAACAATAATAAATTCAATAGAAACAGTGATCTACATAATGTGAATACTAGAAACAAAAATAAACTTGCCGTTCCAATGTTCAGACTCCATAAAACTAGCTGTTCGTTCTTGGGGAAATGTATATCTATGTTTAACAAACTTCCGCAAAGTGTCATTGATTTGCCTTTGTATAAATTTAAAATCCATATCAAAAAGACACTCATGAGTAAAGGTTATTATAAAGTAAGTGACTATCTAAATGATCACACTATTTGGGAATAGGGACACTATTCATAGAGCCATGTTTGGTAACAATATTATTTATAATATTGTATTATTTTTATATGTGTATGTAAACACACATACGACTGTAATCGTATTAGGTATGATTGTATCTTATACTTTATTGTATTTTTATATTATATTATTATAATTATTAACATTGAAAAGAGGAGATAAAAAATAGACCTTCAGAGTTTCTTGCCTGTTGCCTGCTCTTGCCTTCTCGAGAAGGCTCTTCCAATTTCCGAACAGGTGTCGAGTCAATTTTTTATTTTTTCTTTTTATTTCCTTATTCGTACGTACGGACAAGGTTTTTGTTTTTTTTTTAAGCTTTTTCTTTTTTTGTTTGTCTGTTGACGTCAATAAGTGCCTGTAAAGGTCTATGTTGAATAAAGATTATTTTGATTTTGATTTTTTGATTATGTATCTTTAATGTATGTGTGTGCAAAAATTAATAAAATAAATAAAATACTCGTATATCTATCTCTTATGGATATCCCACAATATTATTACCATTTATTTTGCGACAAATAATAGCTAAATTTAGAAGCGATTTTAACCAACACAGCATTAATCCTTATCCAATTAAATGCCTTAAATACATTGTTGATATCATAAGTTCAAGGTAAATTTTAAAAAGACGCTCTTGAGTAAGGGCTATTACAAGGTCAATGATTATTTAAATGATGCCAATGCTTGGTGTTGGTTTGAGGATACATTCTAATGTGTAAATATTTGTTTTCCCGTATAAATTGTAAACACATATGTACATTGTATGATAACGACATAATTTATTGTAAATGTTGTTATTACTTTTGATAAAGCTGATAAATTTCTTGCGCCCATTCTTCTTATCGGCTAAAACATACGTTCTGAATGGGTGGTAGGAAAAAAATTTTTGAAGATTTAAAAGAGCATTCTATAAAGTCATATTTGAATAAAGTTAATTTTGATTTTGATTTAATATAGATTTATATGGTAGATATTCTGTAGCTTGACTCATCTTATAGGTCTCAATATAACAAAACTAATACAAACGCAGCTGTAAGCACTTAATGCGCTCCCTGGGTCCGCCCGAAGGACCACGTCTGCTTGCAAGGGCTTACGCCCATCACAGTAATCTCCACCTGCGCCCGTCACTGTCCCGCCCTGGACGAATAAATCTCGCAGATTTCCCCATAAACCTTCCGGCAGACGGAAGTCGCTTGTGTTATCACTTCCGGGATGGAAAGTTGGCATTTTCTCGCACGTTATGCTGAGACGGTTATCAATTTTTAACGCAATACATGGGTCTTGTGTGACAAACGCCCTGCATTTTTGATTTGACACAAAATGTACTATGTGACTATGAATTGCTTGTGAATCCTGTAAGCAGGCTTCAAATTTAATTCCCACTTATAAATGCGAAAAATTGTATGGATGCACATTTGTTACTTTTTTACGTAAAAACTGAATGGATTTTGATGAGACTGGACAATAATATAGCTTATATATCTGAAATGGGGGTTAATTCACAATTTTTTTTCGTAACGCATAATGTAGCTTAATGAAGATTTGAACGTAAAGACAGTTTGGTTACGCGTTATTTGTAAGTTTTAATTATTGCCATTCATTTCGGGAGCCGCCTACATTTGGATATAGTCTATCCCAGTCGTTCCTACCTGCTACCTTCGTTTTGGCCTGCTAGCCTAAACCGCCTTCCCGCGATCTTATTTAAGACTACAGTAAAACTAATGCTTAACGTAGTGGATAGTAAACACACACACACGACACAAAAGCTCCCGACTATTTGGGACGTAAATTGGTATCGCCCACAGGTAACTAAATCAAAATCAAAATAATCTTTATTCAACATAGACCTTTACAGGCACTTATTGACGTCAACAAACAAAACAAAAGCTTAAAAAAAAACAAAAACATTGTCCGTACGTACGAATAAGGAAAAAATAAATATTGACTCGACACCTGTTCGGAAATTGGGAGAGCCTTGTCGAGAAGAACAGGCAAGAAACTCTGAAGATCTATTTTTTATCTCCTCTTTTCAATGTTAATAATTATAATAATATTCTTAACAATTTAAAAGTAAGGGTAATTTTTAAGAAAATAACAACCGAAACAACCTATATACGATTTACCGAACTGAAATCAATTAGAACACGGAATGGTTAATTATCTATAGGACACCAATCGCACGTCCGTTGCGCACGAACCCGTAGCAAAGAGTGGCGGTCGAGGCGAGCTGTTGTCTGGCGGGGCTTGCGATTGCGCCACCGGTTGTGACGTCACTGAGTAGAGGGGCCGGGCAATGGAAAATCTCTAACACGGCCTCTCCTGACAGCTGAACGTCCTCGTCAGCCAGGTTCTCTCCGGTCTGGGCATCTCTGTTCACCGCAGCCTGGTCTTCTTGTTCCATTGTTTATTTTTTTTTTTTTTGTTACTTTGTAGCCCATCCACTCTAACCAGATCGCAAGCGTATCGGAGCGTAGAACAAGCCGCATTATCGAGGCGCGCGCGCGGGGTTCGCCACAATGTCGGGGCAAAACAATAGTCACGATGTCGGGGCGAAACAATAGCCACAATGTCGGGGCTAAACAATAGCCACAATGTCGGGGCTAACCTATGGCCACAATGTCGGGGCGAAACAATAGCCACAATGTCGGGGCTAAACAATAGCCACAATGTCGGGGCTAACCTATGGCCACAATGTCGGGGCGAAACAATAGCCACAATGTCGGGGCTAAACAATAGCCGCAATGTCGGGGCTAAACTATGGCCACAATGTCGGGGCGAAACAATAGCCACAATGTCGGGGCTAAACAATAGCCACAATGTCGGGGCTAACCTATGGCCACAATGTCGGGGCGAAACAATAGCCACAATGTCGGGGCTAAACAATAGCCACAATGTCGGGGCTAACCTATGGCCACAATGTCGGGGCGAAACAATAGCCACAATGTCGGGGCTAAACAATAGCCACAATGTCGGGGCTAACCTATGGCCACAATGTCGGGGCGAAACAATAGCCACAATGTGGGCTAAACAATAGCCACAATGTCGGGGCTAACCTATGGCCACAATGTCGGGGCGAAACAATAGCCACAATGTCGGGGCTAAACAATAGCCACAATGTCGGGGCTAACTATGGCCACAATGTCGGGGCGAAACAATAGCCACAATGTCGGGGCTAAACAATAGCCACAATGTCGGGGCTAACCTATGGCCACAATGTCGCGGCGACACAATAGCCACAATGTCGGGGCTAAACAATAGCCACAATGTCGCCGTCGCAGGCCAGCGCGTGCAGCAGCTGGTCGCGCTGCGCGGCCACGTTGTTGCGCCAGCACGAAGCGCCAGTGCCGCACGCCGCCGCGCCTCTGAATCATATGTTCTGCGGCCGTTTGCGTCAACAACTATAAGAACATGGCGGTAGCCATTCGATTCCGGCAATGGACCCAAAACATCCATATGAGGGGTATCAAACGGTGCATCAGTTAGGGCCTTTACTTTAGCATGGCTCGGTCTAACCTGACCTTCGCTAATGCTTCTGCCAAGGTATTCAATTTTCGTACACAGAAAAGCACACCTTTTTAAATTAATCGAAAAGCCCACAATTCAATTGATAGCGTCACGTATGCTTTCAAGTTCCTGACTACCCAAGCCCTTAAGTACGCGGAAAGCAGGTTTACGTACACAATTGAAATGCCTAAGTAAATTAGACGAAATAAGCGATATGGTCGAGCCACTATCGATTAAAACATCAACAGGTACCCCCTGTATAACGGCTACAACTCCATCACTACTGAGGGTAGATTCATTTTCGCGACAAAAATTCACGTTATTTTTATTATGGACCTCAGATCAGATCAGAGATTTTTGTTTAGCAAAACATGTGTCAACTTTGTGACCAATCTTTTTGCAAAAAGAACAAGATTCAGACTTAGTCGGCAAAAAGACAAGTTTGGAATTTGAACTGGCACTAGTATTGGCGGTAGTTTCATTCGCTACTCTCTTAGTACAATTAGCTTGCCTATGCCCCGATAACCCACACGTAAAACACTTGCCGTCCTCAAACTTACCTTTTCTCGGAGTAAAATTAGAAATCGACTTACTCTTCGAATAATGAGTTAGGTGAGCATTAGTACGCAGTACACTTTTATTTGCGTTCGGCTCCACGCAAACAGAGAAATCTCGACCAAGTCATTGGGCAAAAGCCCAGCGTCCGCAGCCGACGCCCGTATTTGGGGTCTGCCACACCACGCACCACTATCGCTGAAATCAATTCATCAGAAAGACCCCGCACCACATGCAATCGCAGCAGCGAGCGACGAGCACAATCGGCATAAGCAGGGCAACTGTCCGAGCCTGCACCCACCACCTCGAACAAAATGTTAGCGATATCCGGAGTCCGGGACACAAAGGCTTGAACTCTCTTTTAAAGCCGGTCCAAGTGCGCTCGCTCGCCACCCACTCGCTCAACCACGTACGTGCATCGCCCCCAAACAGTTACCCATACGAGACAGACACTCGCAGGGGCGGCGTGCCGCAACCCGACCGGCCGCGCACAGGCGACGGGGACCTGACCGGCGATCGCGACGCAGCGCGCTCAGACGAAGCATGTCCCCGCGCCTGGCGCGCCGCGCCACGCGGCCGCCACGCGCCCGTCCTCCGAGCCTCCAATACTCTGAGGCGGGCGAGCATCGCGTCCATCCCGCACCGCAGCCGACCGTCGAGGATCGGGGTGCGGTTACGGCGCGAAACGTGACGCGGCTTGCGACCCTGCTACGAGCAGTCTCACGTCTCTCACCATCCACCATTTCTGCAATAAAATTCAACCAACACCAAAAACCAGATAGAATCACGCAGATCCTATCCCACTTCTGATCTTAACAATTTAAAAGTAAGGGTAATTTTTAAAAAAATAACAACCGAAACAACCTATATACGATTTACCGAACTGAAATCAATTAGAACACGGAATGGTTAATTATCTATAGGACACCAATCGCACGTCCGTTGCGCACGAACCCGTAGCAAAGAGTGGCGGTCGAGGCGAGCTGTTGTCTGGCGGGGCTTGCGATTGCGCCACCGGTTGTGACGTCACTGAGTAGAGGGGCCGGGCAATGGAAAATTCTCTAACAATATAGTATAATATACAATCATACCTAATTACGATACAGTCGTATGTATGTTTACATACACATATAAATAATACAATATTAAAATAATGTGTTACCAAACATGGCTCTATGAATAGTGTCCCTATTCCCAAATACTGTGTGTCATTTAGATAATCACTTGCTTTATCATTTAACCTTTACTCATGAGTGTCTTTTGATATGGATTTTAAATTTATACAAAGGCAAATCAATGACACTTTGCGGAAGTTTGTTAAACATAGATATACATTTCTCCAAGATCGAACAGCTAGTTTTATGGAGTCTGAACATTGGAAATTACCTAGATATATGCCTACTGATGCTATTAACGCAGCTTTGTATTTGTTAACATTGTTTTAAGACTTACGGCCGGTTTCTGAAACGCATGTTATGTTAACACGTTGTTAACACGTTGTTAATCTCTCATTAAATCGTTGTTAATGTTAGATGTATGGATAACAGCTGGTTACTGAAGGGGTTTATAGTGTAAAATTATCTAATTGACTATTTTTTGGTTATTTACTCATATATTTGGCGTTTAATAAGAAGTAGTAAACGTGTTAACAGCGTGTTAACATAACATGCGTTTCAGAAACCGGCCGTTAGTGTATTATGTTTATAAATTGCAGCTTATTTGTTCTTCTGATGTATAAGTTGTATTATTGTAAAGTATCAGTAAAATCCATTCAGTAGCTTTTACGTGAAAGACTAAAAAAGTCCATACATACTTGTAAGCTTCGCGTTTGTAATATTATTTTAATATCTAAACCTGTGAATCCCAAAGGGGTATATATAGCCCCTTAGAGGTCTATAACAACCTACAAGGGGTCTTCGTCAGCGAAAAATATTTTAGGCAGTCTACAATAATGGGTTTCAACATAAACTGCACCATTATACCACCTATTACGATTAACGACCTCCATAGTCGAGTGGACAGTACACCGGTTTCAAGGTGTCGCCATCTCTGAGGTCCCGGGTTCGAATCCCGGTGGGGGCAGATGTTTGTGTGATGAATGCGAGCATTGTACCTTAGTCATGTTTTGTTGATATATATTTCAATAAAAATTATTTATATATGTATAATATATGTATGTCCGTCCGTTACCCTAGATCCCATAGCACAAGCCTTACAGAGCTTAGTTTGGGCTAGGCTAATCGGTGTTAAGTGTAACAAATATTTATTTATATTTATTTACTTACATTATACTGTCTTCAAATATTATATATAAAAGTATCTATGAAGTAAAACAATTATTATATCTACTGAATATTATAAGAGGAAAGATTTGTTTGTTTGTTTGTAATGAATAGGCTCCGAAACTACTGTATCGATTTCAAAAATTCTTTCAGCTTTGGAAAGCTACATTATCCCCGAGTAACATAGGCTACTTTTTATCCCGGAAAAATTGACAGATCCCACGGATGCGGAATAAAGGCTTCGCTCAAAAACTACTGCACAGATTTTCATGCGGTTTTCATGAATAGATAGAGTGATTCTTGAGCAAGACTTTGCCGTATTTTTTTATCTCGGAAAAAACGGATAGTCCCACGGAAGCGCGATAAAAACCTTCGCGCCATAAACCGAATTCCGCGCATATATAGCCGTGGGCAAAAGCTATGACCCTTAACCCTGCTTAAAACTTAGCAGGCGAAGCCGCGGGCAGAGAGCTAGTATGTTAATAAATATTGTAAGTTATAGAATGTAGGCATTCAATATTAGGTACGTAGGGGTTCTACCTAAAACCGAAAAAAGATGATAAAGGAACTACGACATAAAAAATCTTTAGAATAGAAAACATTTATTGACCACAAGCAGAATACAAACAATAACATAAGAGAAATAATGTTACGCCGGTGGCTTAGTAAAACTTCAAAAGTGATTTTTCTGTGACTTAGAAACGTTTTCAGCAGGCTGAAACGTCGTTTCAGGCCGTTTCAGAAGTAGCTCTTTCACATACTAAAAAAATCTAAATTACACCCAAGTTACAGTAGTTTTCAGGCGCCTGAAACATGTTTTCAGTACGTTTCAGGCTACCCTCTATCCAACGCCGCAATAACCTGAAACCCGTTTTCAGGCGTTTTCAGGACCCCTTATGAGCCATTAAGCCTACTTCAGTAAAAGGACATAAATTTCAATAGGAGTGAAAGAGATAGCAATAGTAGAAAGAGACAGATATAGTTGGAACATTCGAGAAGTATTAGAATGAGAAAACATCATTAGAAAGAGATAGACAAACACAGAATATTCGAGAAAGATAGTACGGGAATATTCGAGTATTGTGTGACAAAGATAGCACAAGGAAGAACAGTTATACTCGAAACGTCTCGAACGCGCGACGTCATTCCTATGCGCTTATGTATTGGACTACACATTCGAGTGTGTCCGCGAATGTTCTGGCAAGAGTGGCAAGTGCCTTAGGGGACTATATAAGGCTGTGTCCGGCCGCCGGAGGAGAGTATTGTTTTGCGATACAGTGCGAAAACATCTAAGTGATATTGGAGAACTAAGAAGCGACTTTCAGTGCTTTCAGTGAAGTGATTAGTGACTGTTAGTGTACTAATTAATAAAAGTTCAGTGTTTTGGTAGACCGCCGTTTAATTTACTGACCCCAGCTCGTAACATATAACAACGCAGCAAATGGCCAATTAGGACCCGCCCTCAGCTTATGCTGCAACAGACTAATCCGTGGCAGCGCTGGTGTTCTGACCGGGCCTAAGTGGGGTGATAAATAGTAAAAAAAAAAAACATAAAAGTATACATAAGAAAACAAATCTCTTGGTTGATGGACATGTATACCTTTGCCTTAAAAACTATATAGAAAGAAATATGTATTATATATGTTGCGATTTATTTTGACAGCATTCACGTGGTGTTCTATAGTTGTGCTGAGAAATATTAAAACAAATGTTGAAAAAACTGAACTTTAGGAACCTTGATTCCTCCTGATCTAAGCTCTAACGTCATAAAACACTACCATCATATCCTCGTCGCTAGTTCTTTTAGTCGCGGCGCGAGCTTCTAAATAGAATTATGATCCGATTTCCCTGACGTTTCACAGCTGCCAGCCGTCGTCTGCCGCGTAATCTTGCAGACTGT